>JAVSBT010465985.1:0-20043 GCA_033118115.1 Pharyngocirrus eroticus
TCAAAAAATGGGATAAAAAAAAAATAGCCAGCAAAAAATTGTTCCTAAATTACTTTGTATATATCAAACATTAAAATAATATATTAAAATAAGGATGTTAGATCAGTGGAAGTTCTACTTTAATCTAGTATTGACTCCATTTTACCACTAAATATCACTAACAACACAAAATAACTTTTTTTTGTAAAAGTGCACAGGGACACTTATATTTAAAGATATATTTACGGTGCTCCATCAACACAGTGTGCTGCAGTGATTGCCCAATATCTGTCTATAAGAGCTCCTCCACAAATAAAACCATACTCTGCAGAGTCTATCGCAACCATCCATGGCCATGCCCCTGGGACACTTGGATGCCCACCAATGATAAAGGGGGGTGATATGTCTATTTTTCTGGGCACTGGTATTGTCTTGCAATCAATCAAAGTGGACAAAACTATATAAAAAATGCAAGTTGTACATTTGAAAAAGGTGATTCCCACATTTTAAAATCTTTACTTGAATTAAGGATAGTAGGTACATGCACACTCAAAGGTAAATTTTACATTTCTTACTATCTAAAGCTGAAATTAAGTTCTACTTATATTTCAAAATGCACTGTAATATGACTTAAAGTGTGTGTTATTTGACTACTGAATTAAAGGCTAACACCTACTTATATTTAAGTAGTTAATTGAAAACAGCCGGATCATCGTCATTGTGATCAAGCAATAAAAGTTGGTGTTTTGTCTAAAATTTGTTGTTTTGTCTAAATCATGGAATTTCCATTGAAATTACATAGTTTACTTGGCATGACATGAGCAAAATAAATGTCACAAGCAGCTTCTTTTTTTGTTTAAAAAGTTTCAACTTTGCTACAATGTAATGGAAAAACCCATACATCTCCATGAACAAATTCAGTGTAAAGATAATTACAAGAAAATAAAGTAAAAAATGAGTCGATATGAATCATTCACTAAAAAAGGTTAACAAAATCCAGATGTTAATTGCTTCATTGTTTTTTTTGTTATGACTTATTCTTGTTGAAACATTGTAAAAAACAAAAGCAGTGCTTTAATGCAAAAGATAATAATGATTTAGTCAAAAACAAACAATTGTCTATACTAGGTAAAAATGTACCCTCAAGTGTATTTCATATCCTTAAATATGATAAATTGATAGAAAAAAAACAAAATTGAATAAATTAAGATAAATAAGATAAATTTGTGAAAGACAATATTAGTATGCATGTGTTGCTATTCCCTACATACCAGCCGCAAAATAAAGTACATGTATATGAAATGATATAATTATGAGTAAAATTAATGATATTTCCCACCTATTTTTTTTGACAATTTCCCCAGTAACACAAATTGAATTACAAGCCAAAGTATGTTAGGAACTATTTACATACCTGTAGCAAGAGCCAAAGTGGAAAGAAATTGAAAACAATTCATTTTTTTAAATATGATGATCATTGGCTTGAGAAAGAACACCTGTCCTGAGAGAAAACTCCTTAGATTGGCAATTTATTTGTATGCAATCATTGTATGAGTCATATCAACGATCATGTGATTAGAGATATCTTGCATTTGGTGCCTATTGGTACAATGATACATGGCTCTTAGCTAGTGTAAATATGTTAAAATGATTTATCAATTGCTGCCCTGTGAGATAAAATAACAACAACAACAAAAAGCGTTTTATACATGTACAAGAGATTTAACATTGGATAATATATGAATTAATTATCTGTGATTCATCACCATGTGAGCTGCTGATCTGTTACTAGGAACAAACATTAATAACAATGATAATACATGTAATAATGATGGTAATGATATTAATAATAACAATGAGAATAACAATGACAATAATAATTAAGATGATGATAAAAATAATTAAAAATAATAATAACAATAATAATAATAATAATAATAATAATATCAATAATGATAATGATACTACTGATAATGATGATAATAACAAAAAAATAGTAATAGTAATAATAATGATAATAAAAACAATGATAAAAATAATAATAGTAATAATAATGATAATAATAGAACAATTATAATAATAATAATAATAATAATAATAATAATAATAATAATAATAATAATAATAATAACAATAATGACAATAATAATGACAATTTCAAATGTAGCAGAATGGTTATTTGGCGCAATGGACAGCAAGGTTTACAAATGGATTTTTCGCAACATTTTGCACAACTCTCGTCCAAAGGAATGAACTAAGGAAAGAAATAAGGACATTCTTTTTAGGCCTGGGGCCACAAGATGATCCATAAGTTCCAACAAATTCTCATCAATTGTAAATGTCCCATACTGTTCTAGGTATTTAAAAAGGACAGTAGATATTGAGTATCCGGCAAAAAAAGATCAGGTCTTTCCCCAGGAAAGCTAGCTGTGAATATTTTACTCACAAGTTGATGTCCTAGACAGAACTCTTTGTGGAGTTTATTTGAGATCCTCACAATGAAATTATATGTGTTTAAAGGCATGGAAAAATCGGATATGAAGTAGTTTGCAGGGAGTGTTTGCATTTTTGCAGGAACAATGTTTTGGCTATACATATGAAGTGCTGATGACCCTATTTGTATTATCTTATGGGACTGCCGTACATGTATACAAGAAAAATATTGATATGAGGATGCGAAGGTGTTGTGAGGGTGTTGTTGGTGTGAAAGTCAAAGGTTAGGCCATTTGAAGAACCCTTAACTTAATAAAAGACATGGTGTGTCATTCTTTCCAGATATTTCTAGAAGTATTTACAATATCCACTTGTATCATGTTTGTTTTGTGTATTATTCATATAAAGTGAAAAGAAGATTAGGGGGATTCTGATCAGATTTATGATTTTTGATGGATAGACTGTGTGGGTGGACATTAGAATTGTTGTTGTGAAGTTCATATGTAAACATCAAGTACTTAATTGTTTGAAGTGACATCCCACCTTAACACAGCATAAATCATAATTATTATACTTCAAAGCAAAGAAGATAGTGTGTTGTAGAGCCAAAGATAGAACATTGCAGAGACGTGATGATATCGTAATATTTTACATTTATGATTAAACATCTACCTTTACCTAACTACACATGGTGGCAAGGTTGATATCTGCTATGCCTTTCAGTTTTAAAACGCTATATTTTCAAACATATTTCTATTTACTTGTTGAATAGGTTAAGCTGCTCCTGAAACACGAACCCCCCCCCCAAAAAAAAATATATATATATAAATAGCCCACATCTTTTTCTGTATGCTAATTCAAATCACAATGATTGATTGATTGATTGATTGATTGATTGATTGATTGATTGATTGATTGATTTTATTCAGCAAATGTCTTAAAGATACAAAAATAATACAGTATATGTAGTAGTGTGATGATAATTTAAAAAAAAGAGAAAGTGTTAACAAGATTGGATGGCCATAATATAATTATTTATCAAAGATAGGTCTTAAAGTAAAACTAAAAGGTAAACCAAGGATGTTTTTCCCACTGCCCCAAATCAAATCACAATGTTTTATATTTTACAATCCGCTGTTCCAGGCTAGTAAATGTCTTTTGGACAAAAAATCAATTTGATAACATTTTAAGTAAAGTTTCTGAGAAGAAATAGTTTGGCTAATACACCTCAATTTGGCGCCAATTTGATGCCATTTTTTTTTCAAGAATTGACATCTATACATTTATTTTAAATTATTAATATTTGATTAGTAAGGATCCTTAGCTTTAATTTGTTACTAAGAAAACCCTGCAGAACAACCAGCCTTCTAGAAATAACAAGTTTGTGTGATGGACTAAGATGAAAGGATCTACCTATGCCCTCAATTCATAGCATATAGGAAAGCATAGCATATGATATGGGAATGATTTTGGTTTTGATTTTTGATTTGATTTGATTTATTTAGTAATGAAAATACATGAACAATAAATGCAACAAAAAGTTGATGCTTTAAATTCTTTCCCCGCTAGGTAGAAACACAACAAATATTTGTGTCTCACATTTATGTCTCCACCTGGCGGAAGAGATAGAGTCCATAGTTTGGAATTCATATTTTCCATAACATAATGATAAAAAATTGGTGAGATGATCTGTAGATACATTTTGTTTAATGTGTATGCCACGTGGTAGAGCCATAATTTTTGCCATTACATGGTAATTGCCACTGTCATGATAGCCCTAGCTGAGGGTTAACAACTGTTATAATTATGTACCTTGAAGTGTACATTTGTTGATTAGTATAACTGCTGAAAAAATGTAAATGTAATGAAGCAGTGATTTTGAAATCAAACGTAAGCAATCATAGTAGGAGGTGTGCTGTAGATTTTCCCTAAATTACTGCAGAGAACTCTTTACGCTTTGGAAAGAGGGAGTACTACTACTTTTTACTATCTTTTGCACACGGCCCCATAGCTATGAATTTCATCAATAGCAAGCAGATTTCCAACTATTCTTCATTCCACGAGTGAGCTTCCATCAGAGAGAAAGAGACGAACTTGATTGCAAGGATAGCTGAATTCGAAGGTCACAGGACATTGATAAAGAATTTCTTTTGAAACAAACTAAGCAGTAAATATGCCTTGGCAAGTATGTTGGAAATTTCTTTTTTGTTTTATTCATTTTTTTTTTCAACTTGTGTGAATATTATGTGGTTTATTTACAACTTTTCAAAATACTAAACAAGATACGATTTAAAATATATTAGTTATTCTCTGCCAACTCATAAATTGACATAAAACCTTCATGATTACAAATGTGTATTCTAAATTTAACCCTACAGACTGTTTCTCAGTTTATTTGAGCCTTCAAGAAATGTGTCTTTAACTTCCTGCAATGCATATTTTACCTTGAAATGTGATAAATATCAATAACACCCTTATTTGACGTATGACCTGCATGCAAAATTAGAGAAAATGTACAATGTTATGTTATGGTAGGTACTAGATATATGCATATATGGTAGTATATCTATACCATACTTCCTTCGATCTTATACATGTACATGTATATGTACAAAGGTTGTAGACAAGCTCCAGTACATGATAATATTTATACATAAACAATTAATACACTATGTAATTGTATAAAGCCTATCCTTGTTAACATTTCAAAGGAAAAAAATAGATAGGAGTTGTCTGAAAGATGCAATGTATATAAATACATGTAGATACTATTCATTTGACTTTGGGGTAAATTCATGCAAGGTTTAATATGTCTGGCCATTCTATAAACACAGGGTAAAATGCTAAAAAAGTAAAACTGACTTACAGTTTTCATGATTATTAGGTACCACTTTTCTGTGCAACCCATAATTTGGTATCATCTACTGACATTCATTGTTAGCAAACATATCTGTTCAATTAGCTGTGACAAATAGGTTTTTTTTTAAGTTTTAGAAAAAAAACCCTGTAGTTTATGTACTGAAAGGATAGATCTACACAGATGTTAATATTGGGATTTGAAACATGCTTAATTACTTATTGTTAGTCAGAATAGATATCAAACTGTTCATGGTTTCTATTGCTTACATGTATACAGCTACAGTTTAAAAGTATTTGCTATAGAAGAAGTACCTCCTTTTGATATTTACAGATAGTGAGTTTGGTAAAGGTGGTGACCTTCAAATATTTACTTCCTCAAGCTTTGCCAAATTCTGTATTGGCCCCTTACATCAAGACTATTATATTTTAAGAAATACACTTCATACATTTTGTACAATAGCAGGATAACAAATATGTGGGTCCTGAGAGACAAGACAATTACAATGATCGATTTAGAATTTTATGGCTACCGGACCAGAAAGAAAGTTTATTAAGAAAATGTAATTTTTCTGCCGGACTAGCTAATACTTTCACATTTGGGTAAAACAGTCAGGTCTGTCGGTCAGGTGCCTAAATTGATGACTTCAAGTCTTCAAGGGGCCCTCCATCATACATATACATACCTATCTACTTGCATAATATTAATATTCATACAATTATATGAATTTACAGAAAATAGATAAGGAAGAAATACATACATGTTTTTGCAAAAAAAATAGAAAAAAACAATGGATATTTACATAACAAAAAATAGCAGGATTATGAAACTTGGAGGATTACATTTAGTGATGTTCCTTGAGGAAAAAACTTTTAAGCATTTCCTTCTGTTCAAAATATATTGAAATGGGAATAATATTAATGGTATGAACCAACATGAAGGAAAGTGGGGCTGACTTTTTTCAAATGATAGTGCTATAATGTAGAACATTAATTACATCCATGAAATTCAATTAATTTATAGGTCAGTATTTGCTTGGCACTGGTGTGCAACAAACTGACAATATAAACCTTACAATATTTGTACAGTGTCCAGGTAAAGATGCTAGTCAGTGCCAAATCCGTTTCCCAGGGAACACACTTGCATAATAAAATAAAGGAAAGTTATTTTCGGACAGCCACCAAACCAGAAGAAAGGCTAAAATTAAAACCTCAAACTGAGCATTAAGTAGCCCTATACAATCACTGACTGTGACAGTGAAGGCCTGTGATCATTGTCTATAAATAGAGATTGTAAGATATTTACTAAGAAATTCAGAATCTTGAGAAAGCAGACAATATACCATTCCTCAAAAGTGACCAATTATGACTATAGCTTGCTATTGAGTATTTTTAGGGCGTGATATAACGTTGTATAGTTGGTGCCATATGTACAGTAATGGCATAAGTATATCATGTTGCAATGGAAATTTTAGCCAGCATACTAGTCATTCCATCATTCAGACTGTTACCATCTTTTTTTCTTTATCCATTATATAAAAAAAATGTAACAATATATCCTCAATCTACCCAAGTGTATTTATTGCACATAGAGTAACTCAAATGTGGTTTAACTTTTACATAATCATGAAACTTAAATCAAAAAAGTTAAAAATATTTCATGTTAAGAGCCTTTTGTGTCGTATCAAGAGATAAGTGGGTAACCAGTGGATAGGAAGGCTGTTATTTCTAGCTAAAAATGCGCTTTTGAGAAGTGACAGCCTAAGTGGGAGCTTTTGTGGGTATTTTGGAGAATTAAGGTGTAATCAGGAAATATCCGTAGGATTATTTTTGTAGAATATGTTATTGCAACAGGCTCACTTTAATTTCAAAAGAATACAATTATGATTCGTTAGGCTATATAAGGGTAAGAAAAGAATACTTCCCTATGATGTGAATAGCCCAAACATGCTAACAATGTGGAGACTTTATTTGTTTTATATCCTGTTATGTACAGATAGGATTGACATACCTGAAATAATTACTCAATTTTGTTACCTTTGGCTACAGAGGGATTTTCAAACAAAACAATGTTATGGTCTAGCCTTGCAACTCATGGCAATGTAGAAAATTCTTTCATATTTCATATGTGTCAGCTTTTTTGTCAGAATGTTAAGAAGTTGAAATATGAAAGTTTTCGTGTTTGTGCTACGTGTGCAATTAGTCTATATAGTAAAGGCTATATTGGTGATAAATAGGAAATGAAGGAAAATAATTCAGTTTGAAAACAACTTTTTCAAAACAGCTGGTTAGCATATTAGTAAATACAAAGATTTGGAATGAAAAGTTAAACGTTCACCTCTAATTTTCAATTCTCCTGCAGCTGTTTGGCCATTAAGATTTTATCTCCATCTAATATTGAGAGTACTTCTTCAAAAGACCAACTTACCAATTCAGTACGTTTAAACTTCATACCAAGAACTGGACAAAATTAGAGCCAACTTCTGGGAATTGTAATTAATTTCTGTGTTATTGCATGTGTAGATTTGCTTTAAACTTTATCATATAGAAATGCCAAACAAGGAACCAGACTCCCTTGATGTAGACATGTTCTTGATTTTCTTTTCTTTTTAACATGCTGAGATTTCTCTACATAAAAAGAAATAAGCCACATGTGCAAATACTAGTCTATCAGCAATACTCAGTAGAAGCATTCTCAATATTAACTTTTTTTTCAAGACCATGTAGTGACACCTGGCTATGATATTCCCACAAACAAAAGAATACTTGAGAAATGTAGTCTTTTTTTTTGTAAGTAATATTTGAAGAGTGAATCACCAAGTCTAGTTCCCTCCTTCTTCTTTCAACCCTAGAGACACAAAATCTAAAAAAAGTTCTTTTTATTTACCAATGAAAAGAAGTAAAAATAGAATTTAAAAAAAATAGGTACTAAAAAAAGGGAGATGAAAGGGGCTAGGGTACAAATTAATATGTTGCAAAAGTATCTTTAATGTTTTTCATTATTCCTAAGAAATCATATGTATGTAATTGTATATATCACCCATGTTAGAAAGAACACACTGTATCTTTTCAAAATGCCCTTCTTCTGATACTAGTGTGGATTGATAGATATCAAACTTCTCACATCTCAAGATGTAGAAAACTTCAGGCTCTGTTAGTCAGTTAGGCTTGTTGTTTTTCTACCTGGCACTTCCAACTAGCTGCAGTGATGTTGTTTATGATAAGTCCTATCTAGACCTGCTGAGATTAGTTGATAGTATATCTACTGATGATGTAGCATTATAGGCTGTAAAGTGTATAAATCTACTGTAATAATATACAATTTATTTTTTCTGTTTAGCGTATTATCAGAACTATTATGTCATTAGTATTTCAAGAGATAAGGTTTGATTTATAACCTTGTCAGTTGTTGCAAACTATTAGTCACTGGAATGTTTCTAGGATATTTCTTATCAAACTATAGGTAACCAGTGATTTCCTAGAAATAACATAATCCCAAACAGTATGTTCTGTTCTGTTTTGTTTATCTGACATCTGGGGTTTTTTTTGCGGATTTATTTATAAAGTATTAAACATGTTATTATGCAATTGCTCAATGCTGTGTGCCCGTTGCTTACATTGGAAACTTATTTCTCCACATCTTGGCCCTTCACATTGGCTGTGCAAATCCCAGGGTTTTTTTTAACTTTTTATTTCACATATTACAGGACAAGATTGAAATATGCATTTTAGACATTATGCAATTGTCCAAAATGGTCCTTTCAAGTGATCATGTCTCTAATAAGTCTTCTTGTGAATAATGTCATGCTCTTCTGTTTAAGTAAGAACACGCCCTGTCCAAACTGCATGATTTAGTATGTGATTGTATTCATTTATTTTATTGTTGATGTAGTCACAATGTAGCTTTGACACTTAAAGAGAAACCTATCACACAAACATTTGGTTATTTAAGGTCCTTTTAAGATATTTCAAAGGTTATAAGTCCTTTTTGAAAACATATAGTTAAACGTAATTACAATAGTATGAAACTTTAAAAATCCATATTTTTGTGTGTGAAGTAATAGTTATGTACATGTACATGTACTAGTTAGTAACAGTAGCCCATTAACTGATGCAAGGGGATCATAGGTATGATAATACAGTTGGATCCCTGCTTAGATCCCCTACTGTAAAGTTACTCATAATAATACATTCATACCTATGTTATAGGTTTAAAAATATCCATTAGATATCTATTGCAAATCTAAGGAGGGGGTCAAGGGGCCCCATTTGCATCCATCTCTGAGTATTTGAAATTGAATGATGTAACAGAAGAAGAAATGTGATTTTGTCAATGTTTCCTTTGAAGACTTCTTGTATTGTATTGGTAATAATATAAGTTTCATCAAAAAGGGTTTTACTGCAGCAGTAAATGCAGGTATAATTGATATAGACAAGATGTTACAAATGTATGTCAAAAGGTTAGAATGGTATCATGTGTAAGATCTAAAAGAATCAAAGTAGGTAGTAAGTACTATAAATCAATTTGAAGAGCTCAGCCCACCAGGTATTAATCTGTCTACTTTATAGTTGCGAGATAAAATTCATAATTATGCATTTTTTTATTGTAATAAGCTTCTTAAATTCATTGCCCAAAACTGTTCAAGTCCTTCTACCAACACATATAAACATGTAAAGGCACTCTGCAAGTTATTGCACCCTCCACAACCTAGTTTTTATAGGTCAAGGGGTTTCCCATCCAATGTATAAAGGGCAGAACCTTTACTATTAAATATAGTGAAGATGTGCCAGCCAGAGTTTAATATCTAGAAAAATAATATGGAGTAAATTAGACCTTGTATGTTTGATACTGCCACATCATGTACTGTGCTGGCTTGAAATCAAACAATTAGTGTTTTTCCTACTCACCATTAGTTTTGAACAAAAATACTTTAGATTGTTTTTTCATTGTGCTGAATTGCCTATCAAAAGTGTGAATGGTCTCCTCTTGTAGATTTAATGATTGAAGATTAAAACCATCCAACTGTTTCGCTGGATCGGAACAATAGAAGTAGTATATCACTATTGAATTAAATCAATAAGCCATTGTACTGGAATATGAATCAAAGGTACTAAATTTTGTTATTTTCTGTGGGATAGAGCATAGAGAAAGATTTGCCAATTTTCGATGATGTAGCCTGATTTGTTCATCATCTACTGCATTGTTAACACTGTCATATAATCATAAAGTAGGGTTACCTTGAATGAAAGGTGAAATAGGGAATGCTAAAAACATCCCTAAAGCCAGACTTACTCCCAGTCCCAGTGAAAAAGTATCTCTATTATGCTGTTTATAAACTATATAATGGGCAGGTGTCTTTCCAATACCTGAACATACCATTACCCTCCTTACTTTTATGCATTAGACACAACCCTCTGATTCTGATACAGAGGTAAGCGTGAATGTGTCCCAGAGAATTCATTAGACACAGTATTATAGGTAAATCCTCCAATACCTCAATATTTGACCCAATGCAGCAATGAATGTTGATTTTTCATATTTTTGTTTTCTTTTAGCCACCAAAAACAGAAAAATGCAAGAAATGTGACAAGTCAGTCTATGCCCAAGAGAGACAAGAGGCTGGTGGAATCATTTGGCATAAACTGTGCTTCAAATGTACACATTGCAACATGTCATTAAAGTAAGTATGCTTCAGATTTTACCACTTAATACCACTAAGAACACAAAACATTAGTATTTTTTCTAAGAGTGTTGACTTGCTATAACTGATAGAGAATCAATTCAGAAAAAAAGATAATTGTCAATAATTCAAACATCATTTTAAATACTGTTTGGTCATATCTACATTTCTATTTTATTTTAACCCTATAAGGCAGGAGTTTTATAATTTTTCGTTTTTCAAACATCGCCACCCCTCCGAAGAGCCAAAATAGAAAATAAAAATAATTTGGATTTGAATTTTTTTTATTCATATTCCATATTCCAACCCAACTTCCAAAGAAAATTTCAAAAATATCATGACTCGTGGATACTCATTACCGAGAATGTTCTGTTTCTTTTTTTGTGTTTATATTTTGTTGATTGGTGAAGAAGTTCAAGCTTACTAGTTACACCTACAGTTACAGTTACATTATAATTGTTTTGCTTTATTTATTATGAATACAATACAAAACATATTTTTTCATATTATACAAAATTATTTTTATTTTTATTTCCCTCCCTCCTACCCTCAACTAAAATGGATTTCGTTCGAAAAACTAAAAATTAAAAAATTCCTGCCTAACAGGAATTAATAACTTCATAATTAGCTTGGCATAAAAATGACATAATGTCATGTGCATGCACCATCAATGAACTATTTTCTAAACAATACAAACTCCTCCCCCATAGAATTGAATAGAATAAGGCCATTCAACTAATGCTTCAAACAACTCTTCACATTAATAGTTTATGGTTTTGAATACAGTATGTTACACCAAAGTGCACATATATGATACATAGCAACACGCACTAAAGGTCACCCAGTCCTGACCTGACCTACATGAATAGTTTGAATGATCATATTATGTCATACTTTTTGGTGCTCCTTTTGCCTAGTGTATTGTGAAAATTTAATCTATACCTAGTAATTTTTTCACTGGTTTTCAAGCTGTCATTTGGATGAGACAAAATACTGAAGCCTTATGTGAAGGATAACAGTCTCTGGCATGTAAAAGAATCAGATCAATGTCAAAAACGATACATTTGTCTGCATACATGTTTATGGTATTCTGTTTGTCTGATATAGCTCTAATAAGGGCAATATAAGCTTCGTCGAAAGCTTCTGGACCTTCAAAATGATCACTTATCATTCATAATCACTTAAAATATAGGCTCCCAAGGCCATATGTTAACCCAGGTTTCTATAGCATAAAGGACCGGGAATTTTCATGTCCCTAGACAGGTTACATTATCTACAATTCTGGTACCTGTTCAATGTTTCCCATGTTTAAACATGTAAGGATTCTACATGTTATTTTCATGGACTTGTTATTTATTATATAAAATTATTGTTTCAGTATGGGATGAAAGCTCTACTGTGGGCTGCCTGGTTTGGCCATCTTGAGGCAGTCAAATTACTCACTAACAAGGGTTGTGATATTCATTGTCGAAACAGAGTAAGTACATCGCAGATATTATGTGAATTGATGAAAAAAGTCCAATAAGAAAATATTTGAATATACACAGATAAAGATGTAATCAATTATTTTTGCGAATGGCAGGAATGCGACTTATTAAAAGTTAGTCATTATCTAGGTCAATGAAATTAGATGTTGTTTTTGTGAATGTACGGAGATTTTGTTGTTAATTGTGAAAGCTGTTTATGTATGATAACAATGGAAAATAATCAAAATTTCAAGATAATAAGGATTAAAGTACAATAAATGATTTTAAAAGGAGACTCTTTCTCAAAGCTGAATTGCTTACTCAAGGATTTATACACAAAAGATTTTTTTTTTTTTTAAATTTCTTATTTCAATTTCAGCAAGGACTTAACATGCTACATTGTGCCTCACAAAACGCTCATGACGATATACTTCAATTCATCTTTGATACTCTAGAAGGATTCAAAGTGAACGCCGTTGAAAATGTAAGTCACAAATTATTATTACTATCTTCATCATGTTCTTATCAATATCTAAAATTCAAGATAGTTTTAGTGTTAAAATGACACAAATCTGTCTTTTCTTATTCACTCCTTACTCCAAATGTCTTAACCACAATATCAAATAACATTGTACTGAATGGGAAAACTGGTCTGGTATACCAGGTCATAGACATTTGGAGTATGGACTGTATTGTATGTCTAAAGCTCTGTTTACACTGGCGATTTAAGCTTGTGTAACAACATTTCTGCCTCTCCTAAAGGGCTTGATCAGATGATATTTATGTGTACATAATATTTCACTTGAACCAAAACGGGTTTTTTTGTCTATTTTTTTATTTGTCTATGTTTTTTTGTTATTATGAAATATGCAGTAACATTATTTTCTTACAAATGATATTACTGGTGTTTAGTGAAGAGGTTTTATGATTTATACCAGCAATACTTTGCAATTTATAACAACCATATTTTTTCTAGATAAGCCATAATAATTTGAAATTTCTCTGTCTTGATGAACCTTAAAAGTATGGAAGCCTTGATAAAACCAATAGCATTTCTATAAAAAGAAAGAAAAAAATATAAATTCCCAAAGATTGAAAATCGATAAGAAGCTTGTTTCCTTATCCTGATAACCATCATTTCCTTTCCATTGAAATACTTAATTTTTTTATGGATGAAAGGTTTTTTTCCTGTGTGTTAAAGAATTGATGATAAGCCCATAGAAAGGAACAGAATATAAAGCAGTGAAAGATTCATATTATAGACTAGCAGTGCTGTATTTCTTTATAATTACAGTTTTAATTCAGAGTCCTCTGTTTGATCAATATTTTTTCGTAAAAGGACACAATTGGGAATCGTTCACACTTGAAATCAAACTGTTGATTACTGCAGTAGTAATTTTTTCATGATTGACTTGACAAAAACAATAAAAAAAAGGGATTGCCAATTTTCTGACGATTGTTTTTACAGCCTACCACTACCTGACCTAATATAATGTACTTGTTGAATCAATAAAACAATTGATGGTTTTGATGAAATATTGATATAAATAAGACTTTACCCAGGCTCAACTTGTATGAAGAATATCAATATTTGTGTATCCTACAGTACAGAAGAAACAAAAACCTAGTACAATCAATCAAGTTACAAAACATTAGCTTTCCTAGTATAATTAATAATTAAACAGCTCGCTTGTACAGAATTCTTGTGTTTTCCTTGTAAAAGTGTATTTTCACTACAACAACATTAATTATATATATACAGCCAATGCAATCCAACAGAATGACCCATACACAGAATATACAAAAGTGAAGTGGAATTTGTGACAGGAACCTTTTCCATGACTTTTAATACAAAGTCATAGATTATGATCCTGATGATTCCCAAAAGGCACTAGAACTGGGTTTCTTTGAAAAGGAATTTATGGATTTATTATGCGCTGTATAATTATTTATTTGGAACTTAATCTTAACAGATTACCTCATGTGTTCTATGGTAAATTATGTTTTTTCTAATAGTGTCTTTTGGCGGTATTTGAACAAATTATTCTCCTCAAGAAACGGTTGTAATTTGAGCTATACAAATGACCAATATTATAATTATTATTATGATAGGAAATGTATTATCTGTGATATAGACCATATTAATTGATTGGACTATTTCCTTTCAGAATGACCGTACTGCTTTACACCTTGCAGCAGAGCAAGGTCACTTTGAAACCATAGACAAATTGATAACAGCAAAATGTGATGTGACCTTAAAAGATAAATCAGGACAAACTGCCATTCATAAAGCTGCCGCCAATGGCCACCAAGAAGTCTTGAAAAAAGTCTTACTCATTGGAATTGAAATTGATGATAGAGACAATGTAAGCATTCTCATTTTCGTTTAATTCAATTTTTTAATATGTACAAAAAACAAAATTGTGTATACATGTACTTCATCCTGAGAATTGTAATTTAAGGTTTGCTGTCCAATTTGTTAATGCAATGGGATAAAAGAATTGCAAAGGTTTTAAAGGCCAATTCATAATCCTTTGGATGACTTGTTTGTATATAAAGTGAAGGCTTTTGCACTGTCAACAAATTCGCAACAAAAATAACAGCCAAGCAAGCCTTGTCTTGATATAAAGATTTGTTGATGAACAACTCAAAATTGAGAATTAAAAATCCTTAAAATTGCAAATGCATTAACACTATTGACTTATGAAGTGCTTCTTAAAAGAATCATCACTAATTCTAACAATGTCAGTAGTGTAAACAAGTCTTTATTCATGCCTGTCATAGTCAGTAGTTGTTTTTAGCTGTAGCTCTTTCTACCCAAGGAAAAGGGGGGGGGGATGAATTGAAATGAACTAAAGATTTTTTTATGGAAGCTGCTATTGTATTGACATCTTTTATTGAAGGACGTTTTGTCTCCTTTGAACTATTGTCGGTCCATTATCTATTCAAGCTGCGTTCCTAAAGCACACACTAACTCTTTTTCTCATTTTTCTGAGACCCATATTGAATGCAGAATTACTCTGTGTCAGAGTTTATCATTATCAAAAGATGCATATCTGGTGACTAACCAAATCCATCCAGTTTTTTGAATTTACTTTTTTCTTATGCAGTAAGGTGAAATTATGATAAAGTTTTTCAGGCTTGATACGTGTATTAAAAATAGATAATTAAACTTGTTGTCAGTCTCAAGGTATAGAGAAATGAATGTTCCTGGAAGAAAGTCTTTAATGTTATAATGATGATGCATACAAAATAAACATTTTCACAATTTCTGATACCAAGATGTGCTTTATGATGATGTGTACCACCAAAACATTACTATGTAGGCAGGATCCCATATGATAGACCTGTACAATATCACAACTGCTTTCAAAGTTTCCCAAATTTATTATCTACTCTTTATGTTGACTAAAGACGCTATATCTTTTCCTGTTAATGGAATACAACAAACTCTCAAATTGCGACAGTGAACACCAAATATAGACCAGATACTGTGGGATGTTGTGAACCTTGCTATTATTTACGCCATCTTTATTCAAAAAGTCATTCAGTATTCTAGACTAACTTTTTATGGTTTGAATTTATATGACAGGATGGACAGACCCCATTATATGTAGCTGCAGCTGGCGGCCATGTTGGTGCCTGTGAAACATTGCTTTCAAACAATGCAGATCCTAATATACCCAACACAGTATGTATTTTTCATTATTCATATTATAACACATAAATGATGTACATTAATGTTCTGTTTATTGATTTAAAAGTACACTGATTAGGTTTACACATTTTTTTGTACTGAATGTCATTAGATAATAGTTTGTTAACCTTTTATTGTTCATTTGGGCTTGTGTGTATAATTTATTGATTTATCATTTGCAGCATTGGTGAAGTACTTTTAGTCCATAAATGTTTGTAAACAAACACAAAATCTATATGAACACATTTACATTGGTCTTTATTTCGACTGACTATCAAGAACATTTAAAAAAAACTATCCTGAATGTCATAATTTCTTGGATTAATGTTGAGATTCTAGCTCTTCCACAACTTTAATCCTGGTTTATGCAATGTATAATTTTAAGCCATATATAATGAAAGAGAATAATGTGACAAAGTGTAGAATATTCTTCATTTCTAGAAAGGATTGGTTCCTATACACATTGCAGCCCAGAATGGCCATCGAGATGTGATCAAAGTCTTATTAGATTATAATAGTGAAAAAGATGCCAAAAATCATGTAAGTGATCATAGAAATGTACAATTATGAATTAGGTTACAGTACTTATTTTCACAGTTTACGGCTATGTAATTGTAAGTAAGCAATATCTGCCCACTTGTTTTAACAAGAGGATAAAAAAGGATTTAAGGCAGAATTTATTTCCGAAGGTCATTTGATTGTAGTCCTTTTTACACATGGTTCCACTTTGAAACATAGACAAGATAAACTTTATTTTTCCACGGTGGTAAAATACTTCATAAATTGTAAAGAACTATGAGAAAAATGTAAAAGTTAATTAAAATTGTATTGATTGTTGACTATGCACCTGTACGATTGTACAAATATATATAAGTTTGACCTTGAGTTCTTCATAAAGGTCAATGCATTGTATCACTTTTTTGTGTACTTTCAGCAAGGGAACACTGCTGTGCATTTAGCGGCACTTGGTGATCATCCTGATGTAGTACGACAACTTATTGATGCCTATGCTAATCTAGAAATACACAATCAAGTAAGTATTATACATTCACATGCACTGTACATATAGCAAATTATTTGAAATGTCTCCATAACGTGTTTTTTTAATATATATATACATTACAAGAAAAGCTTTTAAGCCTAGAATAGTTCTAGCAACTATTGAGTTAGTTGTGTAAATTCTGTAACCGAAATGTAAACAGGGTGATTAATAGTCCCTTGGGCCCAAACATCATTCAATAGACACACCAAATGTAAAACAATTAACTGGGGCTCTTTGTTCTGGAAAATTGATATATATATACTACACAATCAAACAAGCAATAGCGTTGGTAATAGCCTTTGAAACTATTATGTAAGACAAGTAAATAATAATTATTATGTGTAATTGAATTATTCATTATTAATTTAATTAGCGAATGCAGACCCCTCTCCATGCTGCAGTAGAGGAAGGATTAGCGGATGTCGTAGAAGTATTACTCATTGCTGGTGCTGATTTACATGCTACTGAGAAAGTAAATACTACCTATCTCTATTAGTGTAGAAAATGGCAATTACTTATAAACAGTCAAAATAAAATTGGATAAGAAGTGAACTGTTTACCTATGCTGACAATTTAGAAATTATTGGCATATAGTGACCGCCTTTTGAACAAGTCAAAGAAGTATGAACCATGATGTGAAAGTTTTCCTCTAGGACTCAGTTAGAAGTAAAACAAAATTTAGCTGAATAAACAAAATTACATTGTATGGATGGTTTCTTTTGAATAGTTGTCAAGAAATTTTGATTTCTATGCCAAAGTCTTTAACCAAATATTACAACTTTTCAAATTTGATTGTAAGTCTAACCTATTATGATCTAATATTTTCAACACTCTTAAGATCTAATCTATGGGGTTTTTTCTTCAATATTTCTGTTTTGCAGACTGGAAGAACAGCTTTAAACCTTGCCTCACGAGCAAGTTTCATTGGTATTGTTGACATGATTATTAAAGCTGACAGATTTCATGACCTATTTGAGACTGATGGGGTGAGCAATATGCAATGTGTGGGCCATTACCACCACTGTTTTTACAGTGCCACCTGTAACGCCTTCTCAGGACGTCCCAGTAGCGTAAGCCACCAATCATGATCATTTGTTGTTGTCTCACCAAATATTTTGTTGTGTCTTTTATTCTTTCACATATTCAATATATGAAGTATTATCACTAAACAATAATTACTTGTCTGCATGGCTTCAAAGAAGTATAGTGAAATGTTGGTACAGTTTAACAGTGAATACAAGTCCAGCTTATATAACTGCATTGTGTATTGTTGTATTTAGATATTTTATGCATATCATGAGTCTTAACGCATTAATCAATTCCTATTTGTTAGTTTTTTGAAGTATTGTGATGATAGCATGTTGTATAGGATGTAGTATATTTAACTAATGTATTTTCGTAACTTTATATTTCAAATGCATGAATATTAATTAAGTGTCTCTTAAAAGTAAGCAATATTAAGTGTATTTACATATTATATAAAGTTCATATGATAATCCAATATTCTTTATCAATTTGAAATGACTCTTTAGGTGTTTTTTCTAGTATAGGTATAAAATTTATTTGACAAAACCAACAGCTTCATATTAAATCAAATTAGCATAATTTTGAGTGGCATTATTCTGTCATTTATTGGCAATAGTTTAACTCTCTTTTCATCTGGTTTTTTATCTCAGGACCAACTTGATTTCATTTTAACACCCCAAATGCATTTAATTTAGCCAGTTTTTGGTTCACTGGACTTAAGAGGCATGAAAAAAAACATATTCTGAATCCTTTTTTACATTCTAATTTCTTGATGATGCCAGTGAAAAAGAGAGTCAAAATATTGCGAATAAACTACTGAATTAAATCACTCCAAAATGTTCTAATTTTGCTTAAAACGAACACATACGTTTCAAGTTTGTGAACAGGCATGTAGACAATTTATAATATGAATTCAATTTTGGTAAATCACAAAATCCTTGCTTGGTGGTTTCCGTTATCTGTGAGTAGTCACCCTTTTCATTTTTTATCACTTTCATGTCTTCAAGTTCTAATCACTTAATTATATATTAGTATTGTGCATATACAAGTAATTTTTTATTGTACATGTGATTTTTCCTCAAAGATTATTATCTATATTCACATTTATACTTTTTTAAATATTGTTAATTCTGTCTTTGCTCCTTTTTTTTGTCATTATAATTATGTATATGCATGGCTATTAAAACATTAAGTTAAGGACACCAGTTGATTTTTTTAAAATTGTTGTATCTATAAGTCTACTAGAATTTTTAGAACTATTAATATCTTGACTTTTTTGTAAATAAATTTGACTGGTATAGATACTTAGTGTACTAGTTTATAGAAATTTTCAAAATGTCATTTTTAGAAATTAAGTATTGGAAATAACAATATACAACTAAAAAGGCCAGACCATGATTGTACAGAATACATGAAAGATGTACTATGGCGATTAGCAACAAAACAACTAAACAAGACAGACTGGAAAAGACTGGCCTTATATTGGAAATTCAATGAATCACATATCAAAGCAATAGAACATCAGTATACAGGTGAGTCCTGCATCTGTGGGAATTTTTTTAATTAACTTATATAATTATGATAATTACTAAAATTGATATAGTGCCTTATCACTGATGTAGGGCGCTGAACCTTATGATATAATTTAGTCACATATTTGTTTATATTGATTACATAATCATGAATTTAAAAAATGATATAACAAGGGATATTCATTGTGTAATGCAGCTTTGTTCCAAATCTTGACATTTTGTGCAAGAAAAATACTTTCAGTCTGTGAAAAATGTAGCAGCGGATGTTATAGTTGTATTGATTCAAAACTAACAATTATCATTGAAAATAGCACAGAAGTAAAACTGACTA
>JAVSBT010466096.1:9129-22705 GCA_033118115.1 Pharyngocirrus eroticus
CAGCTCTGGGTTTTTTATCTTTTGTTGTTGGTTTATCAGTATCAGGATTTCTTTTTGGTATTTCTGGACCAGCTCTGTTTTTTTTATCTTTTGTTGTTGGTTTTTCAAAATTGGAGTTTCTGTTTGGTGTTTCTGGACCAGCTCTGGGTTGTTTATCTTTTGTTGTTGGTTTTTCAGCATTTCCTTCCAGCTCATTTTCTGTATTTCTTTTTACTCTTGTTGTACTAGTTTCAGGGTTAAATTTTTCATTTTCCACACTTGGGCATGCACAATTGGAACTGTATTCATATCCCTTGTCCTCTGATTTAACATTTGAATAGTGTTGACTATTTGGTGAATTTTTATTATGGAGTAAGTCATATTCAAGGCATCGGTTAGAATAGAATACAGTACCTTTTTTAGCACCACATAGCAGGCACCCATGATCATGCATTGTTATGGTTAGTCTATCCTAAAGTTACCAGAGTGTCTTGAAATGTTGTATGTCAGAATCCTTTTCTTCCAGTATATAGTGAAACCATGAATGATTGTTTTTGCAGAAGAATGTCCCCAAATATACATCGAGCTAGAAAAAGAAAAAATTATATATATACTCAATCATCATCATCATCATTCATTTTAAAATTCCCTTTCTCTTACTTTCTTGGTTATTCTGAAAAAAACTGCAAAGCTACCAAAGCCATGGCTGCCATCTTGAAATTTATTGTATTCCAAAAGCTTTAATACTCATACCATTTCAGATTTTTATCATATTCCCTGTTATCAAATTATGTAAAATGAAAATGCATAATCCTCCAGCTGGTCTTTTAGAAAACAATATTTCCATACCTGTGAGATTATATTTAAAATATATATTAACAGCAGCACCGTAAGAACCTAACTTCTTGTTCGCTCTTACAAAAAATTGTGACGCATAATCCACCAAGATTATTTTTCCTGTCTTTTTTCTAAAAACTCATTCATCATGTATATGTTTGTTTACAAAATTCCTTGACAATGAATGCATTGCTGTCAGTTAATTGATTTTTGTGCCACGGAGAGGATGAAATCATGCATTTTATATATGTCTAATTATAATTTAGATGAAAAATGTCAAAACAAAAAAATCTTTGAAAATGTGCCAAGTTTTTAAATAATGAAGGCAAGGAGGGAGAAAAATAAAGTAGATATTGTTGTGTTATTATATGCGCTATGAAAGAATTGTTTATCATATCAATATATAAGAGATAGGATAATGCCTGCTATATCTGATCATAAATTTTAACCGTAGGTGATTCCATTTGTTTTACATGTAGGCTTAGTGGTTTTCAAATCAGGGCTATTCATTGCACCAAGACAATGAAACTTAAAATGTACGGAATATAATTAAATTCAGCCATACATTTGGTATGTGTGTTATACCTCATTCCTTAGTTTCGAAAAATATAATTATTGATTATCAATGTAAAGTTGAAAAACCTTTAAATTGCAGGTATTAAAATACCTGCAATTCTTGTGTATGATACCATTACGTGTTGCAATTGCACCAAGAACCCAACATTCTTGGTGCTGTACATAGGCTGATTCTAGATTGCAAGGCCTGGTTATATACTTGTCTCTATCACTTGATTTTTCATATTTTAGGCTGTGTGGACACATAGAACTCACAATCGTTGGATTTATTGCACTTTGATGTTGTTAAAAAACATGTACTGTATATTGATTGCATCGCCATTCATAATAATGATATGTCCTGTACAGTTCAGACAATTGGATGTAAGCTTATATCATATAGTTATATTGTGGTTATACAGTACAAGTACACTTTGTTTACTTATTATTATTATATAAATCTGTACTGTCCCACTTCAAAGAAATGTTCCTTCTTGAAATAGCAAGCAATAAGTACAGAGTATAAAAACAGTGCAGTGCAAGAGGACATATTAGAGGCTTGATTAATTATACAACATGACATTTTACAGTTTTGAAATTAAAGTCACATGGTTATATGCCATGTACATAGTACATTATCATAAAGCATATCTGCAATCAATATCAAGGTTATCCACAGTACTGTAGTACTTTTGTTTTTGCTGTGTATAAAGCAAAAATATCAAATGAAAAGGAAAGTGAAAGTGGAAGTTGGTATCAGTTTTATAACAGTAAAAGAACTAACAACATCACAGTCAAAGATGAATCCTTATTTCTTTTTTCCTCAATTTACAAACCAGTCTGTAAGCTTAATGACATTTGACCGGTATGAGATACCAGTTTTCCTATGCATTAACATGCTATCTGATATTGTGGTTAAGCATTAAGCTTGTAGACTGAAACTATATAAAGCAGTCATGCTTAATCTATTGTTTTTGGAGCCTTTAAGTCATAGTTATTTCCTTTGACTTTCAGTGTCCCCTTTTACAGAGATCATCAACAGAATGATTATGTATATCTAGATGCATTGACACAGACAACTCTGTTACTCTTTAGCCAACTTAAAATGATAATTTTGATGTATGCATTTTACATTCTTTGATATGAAACTAGGACTAGTGCGATTGGAATTCAAGGACATTTTAAAAGTCTAATAAAACATTAATTTAAACTGTGATTTATATGCTTCATACACACATCTTAAATAGTTTTCATTAAGCAAAGGGAATAAAATGAAATCAGTATCCTTTATTTGAAAAAGAAAGTGTATATTTTGAGCTTGAAGAAGCATTTCGCATCTATCAACATGCTTAGTTTGAATTGTTTAGTTGTGGGTATTGAATTCACCAGAATGATAACATGGTCTTGAATGCTAAACACATATTTTATTAAAAAAATTATCAATTCTTTTACAAGTGAATCAGTAAAAAGTGAAGATTTATATACGCAAACCCTATACTCGTACCACATAATATTATACTAGATCTATCTTGAAATAGTCTGAGATTATCTGATACTTAATAACTTACTTTTGAAGAATACATCCCAATATTAGTGCACAAACTTGAGTATATCCTTTTAAGCATATGCACCATTGGGTGTCCAGTCCATTTTGTTCCATTCATTTTTTTTGTAATATTTCTGTTGTTTACTTTTGTAATTTATTGGAATAAAAGATAAAAAGAAAGCTCTACTATGCATGAACTACTGCAAAGTTTGTCAGTAAATATGAATGTGTCAATGTGTTCCAAAACAAGAAACAACAAAATAGTAATAGTTGAGTCATAATGATATCTATATGAATACCAATATGCTAGGAGCAGGGATGAAAAGTTGTCCTGCCACACTTAAACTTGGAAACTATACTCTTTTCCATGTATCATTGTGTTACCTCAGCAGCCTCTCTTTCTTTGAATTCAAATTTTTAAATTATTTTGTTTTGTGTACATTTTTATATATGAATATGTTTCTCTATAGTAAAATATACGACAGCAATATAGGGTTATCAGCATATTCTAACAGCAATGTATATTTGTTATTCATCAGCCTTACCCCGAAACCACCTTTGTACATCTACAGCTTTTTTATTCACCAAGCTACCACCAAGGCCACTAAGTGCAACCCCTAAAGTTGCCCCAATGACTCCAGCAACCCATGACCCGGGGAACAAAAACTGGGCTCCATAGAAGAGTAATTGCAAAGACCCTGCTTGCCACAAAGCTTGTGCTGATTCTCCAACTGCTGTATCTTTGAATTCATTCTTAATTTTTTGTGTTTCCTTTCTTTTCCACTTTTCTGGTCGATTAGAATCTTGGATATGTTTTAATTTAGAATTTCTGTCCTTGTATGCCCCAGATATCGTAGATCCTGTGGAGATACCCTGTACCACTAAAGTTCCAAACCCAGCAAGGGCATCCAGCCTAGTCAATCCAGCCATGCCACAGTATCTCTCTATAGCTTCAGTAGCGTATGGAATACCAAGGTCAAAGCCTGCCTTTACTCCTATGGTTGACCCGACCTTGGCTGCATTAACAAAAGCCCATTGTATAGCATTAGAGGTCATATGAATTGTAAACTCTTTAACTTGGTAGCTGACCTCTTGGCCTGTTTTAGCCCAGGAAGCAAAATGTTCACAATTATTAGTGAATAAATTGTAGGCTTTTTCACCAATTCTCTGACGAGCTCTTTCTATGACTTTCATCGGGCTTGAACATTGACTTGTAATGTATTGTATGCAGTATACAGTATCCTTGATCCAGTCCAAAGCTTTTACCCAGTGCTCTTTTATTTCGAAAATATGGGGACCATTGTCTGATCTGGTATATTCAATGAGTTTTATCTCCTGTTCACCAATATCCACCACTATAGCATGGTGCCAGTATCCAACTTTTCTGTGGAAAGCGATGTGGTCACCCATCTTTAATTTGTCAGGTGATGTTATTTTCACTTTTTTAAGAAAACTGCCCTTGCTTTGAATGGGTGCCATGATATAAGTAATGTTTTGATCCAGTATTTGTTCTGATTCACAGCATTGGCAGATAGTTGCAGTAGTCTGGCCAAGGTCATTGTCTATCAATTGAAACCTGTCTTGATCACAGTTATTGCACTGGGTACATGTGATTGGACTTATGTGATTAATATCTTGGCTCCAGTAACAGAGAAGGCAAGTGATTTTTGTAACATTGCTACGTTCATCATAGTTAGTTTCAAAAAGATCTCTTTCCTGGTTACTGCATTTACACACTGGATTAACAACTTGAGGATGACTTGCATTTACAAGAGTTTGATGGATTTCTTCACACCATGCACATTCTAAGACTATGTCTTTAGACATGGTGCATTCCTTTATTATGAAATGGTTTGGATCATCAGCCTGGCAGCCGGAACAGGGTCGTATCCTAAATTGACAAGTCCCAGGTTCAAGGCGGCCATTTTGATTATATTCTTCATTACAAGCAATACATTTCCACCATGCAAGACAACCTTCACCGTCTAACATCTGAATAAATTGTTCACTACCAGTAGCATTACATTTCAAACATCTGAGGACTGCTTGCTCTGCATTGTGTTTCTCAAGGCCTTTTTTCATTTCATCTTTATAACTGTTTGCTGGAGATCCAACAGATTCACTGAAGTAATCATCAATAAAATACTGTGCATCGTCATTTTCTATTCTTACACTTTGGCCTTCTGGTACCTCATCCATACAAAACAGCTGATGACTTCTTTCACCACATACATCACAGGTGACAAAATTAGAGTTCTTTTTGAAGCCTGTATGGAATGTGTAATCATCTTCCAGATTGTTTCCACATCTTTCACAAGGAATGACACTGATGACAGTATCAGAAGCCATGATTGCTTAAACTAAGTGATTGAAATATGACTAGAGATATGTCCTTTTCTTTATGTGTCTTACTAGTCTGAGTGCCGTGATCTATTTAAGATGAACACCTTTTGATAAATTATTTCAATAACCATGTGGGGTTTTCCCCTTGCTGACGTAAACATTCAGACAATGAAATAAGGCAACTTGCCAAATGAGTTACCTGGGCACTTGTATTTTGTATTCATGATAAAGATTATATTCTATTTTGCTAGGTGTTTTTTTTGCAATATATACTTTGAACATATCTTTATTTCACACAAAGACAGACACAAGTATAGCCAAACAATTAGACTTTTCTATCCACATCTTGTGCAAGTCGCACAATCAGGTAAATCCCCAGATCCTTCATGGAATACATAAAATCCTTTTCATTATCATTTCCACAGCTTTTACAATAAGGGATGACATGGGGAAACTTTCTATGTACATCTTACTTGCTGGGAAGCCATGTTTGGCTGTAATTCTTTATGCGTAGTAAAATACTATCACTTGTTTCAGTATTGATTCAGTTCTGCACAAGTGAGCATATGAAAATGAAATGCATTCATATAATATTATGTACATTTTTTTCAGTAATACATTTCATGAGCTTAATCTATGTATATACCTATCAAATTTGACAAATGAAAAGTTATTTCTACGAATTATTGTGGGATTTTTGGGAGGTGGAAGGATTGATATTTTTTACAATTGATTATCTTTTAGTTTGTTCAAAAAGAAACGAATACATTCTTCACCATTTATGTGAAAGGTAAACGTTCTATGTACAAAGACATGCTTGCTTTCAGTGGATGAACCAATTGAAGTCAGCGTTTCTTTATGGCCACCGGAACACATACTAGTACTCAGCATGATACATTATACATGATACATATATTTTTAGGAAAGGCAATAATCACATATATAAAAGCTAGCTTGCACATGTGGAAACAGTAATGCCTACAACGCTTTGATTGCAAAAATGTGAACAAATATTGGTTACAGTTTTGGTTTTTTCATAACAATGTCTTGCATACTAAAGTTATATTTGTTTCTATTTGTGAATTTTAGACACAAGTTTCTGTTGAAACTATAACAAGTCTTACAAGGTAAAAACATTGAACTATTATAATTGTACAATTCGGCTTATTGTTCATTGTGCGATTACTTATTTTCTTTTGATTGTGTGGTAGTAGCCCTATTGAAAACCTTAACAGCTTGGGCCCCAATTTTTTGTCGTGTTGCAGTCCCTATGACCGCCCCGATCACTCCTCCTATAATCCCTCCCAGAATGGGCACAGGAATCAGCATCTGGAAAATCATATATCCGCTTACAGAACAAGCTGTTTGCCACGCTGCCTGAGTGACGTTATCCACCACTTTCTCTTTGAACTCATGTTGAACTTTCTTCCTCTCTTTAATTTTTTGTTCTTCTGTAAGTTCTAATTCATCAATTTCCCTTTCTTTTTTCTTTTTCTTTTTATGTTCTTTATATATTTTGTAGCCTGTGTGAAAAATTTCAACTCCTACCATTATCCCACAGGATAGCGTATCTAACACACTCAGGCCAGCCATACCAGCAAAACAACCCAAGTGGCTGCATATGGCTGGTGTTTTTATTCCAATCAGACAAGTACCATTTATTCGGGCAAGTAAGCCTGCCATATTAACCATTGAGCCAACAACCCATTGAATTCCAGCCGTTGCTGCAATCTTGGCATATTCTTGGACTTGGAAACTAGCATTTTCACCTGTTTTTGCCCAAATTGCAAAATGCTCACAATTGTTGGTGAGGAGATTGTAAGTCATTTCTCCTATTCTTTGACGGGCTCTGTTTAGGACAACCTCTGGATCTGAGCATTTACCAGGCCCATATTTTATGCAGTGTACTGTATCCTTGGCCCAGTCAATAGGCTTACTCCAGTTCTCTTGAATGCATATTTTTTGTCTTAGTTTCTTTTTGGTATATTCAATAAGTTTCAAACATTTTTTTGGTCCATCCACGTCAATCACTATAGCATGGTGCCAGTACCCAACCTGTCTGTGGAAGCCAATGTGGTCACCTGTTTTAAGCTCATCACAAGAGGTTACTTTCACTTTGTCAAGGAAGCTATCCTTGCCATAAACTGGTGTTAAGATAAGCTTGGTGTCTTTGTACACCTTTTGTCTTGAATTGCAGCATTGGCAGATAGCTGCTTCAGTTTTCCCATTTTTTTTGTCTATAAGTTTAAACCGGTCTCGGTCTGTGTTGTTGCATTTGGTACAAGTAATTGGACTCTCATTTCTGTAGTCTTGGTTTTTGTCACAAACAAGACACATGACATTTGTAATGTTGCCATGTGCATCTTCATCGATTCTAAAACAATCTTGTTTCTTGTTTCCACATTGACACTCTACATCTGTGACTTCTGGACGCCTGGCTTTTACAAGAGTTTGATGGATTACGTCACACCAACCACATTCTAAGACTATATCTTTAGACATGGCACACTCCTTTATTATGAAATGGTTTGGATCATCAGCCTGGCATGAAGAACAGGGTCTTAATTTGAATTGACTCGTCCCTGGATCAAGGCGGCCATTTTGATTGTATTCTTCATTACAAGTTGAACATTTCCACCATGCAAGACAACCTTCACTGTCTAACATCTGAATAAACTGCTGTTCACCAGTAGCATTACATTTCAAACATCTGAGGACAGGTTGCTCTGTGTTGTGTTTCTCAAGGCCTTTTTTCATTTCATCTTTATAACTGTTTGCTGGAGATCCAACAGATTCACTAAAGTAATCATCAATAAAAGTCATGTGTTCTGCATCATCATTCATGATTGGTTGTTCAGTTATGCTTTGCTTTTCCATGCCGTTTTTCATTTCATCTTGAGGCTTCGGTGCTGAAGATCCAACAGATTCACTAAAGCAATCATCAGTAAAAATCATGTTCTTTGCATCATCATTTATTATGGGACACTCTTCTGACATTGGTGCACATACACTTTGGTCCTCTGGTTCCTTATCTGTGCAAGACAGCAGATGACTTTCATCACAGGTGACATAACCGGAGTCCTTTTTAAAGCCTTTTTGGAATGTGTAGTCATCTTCATTATCGTTTTCACATCCTTCACAAGGGATGACACACGAAACTTTTTCAGAAGCCATGATTACCAAAATTAAGTGATTGAAATATGTCCGTAGAAATGTCCTTTTCTTTACACGTCCTTCTAGTTGTATGGCTTTTATTAGATTAATTATCTCTGCATGTTGCTATGGACCATCGATTTATCAACATATTTTTCATCTTAGCTGATAACATACTAATACAAGTAACTGTAAATTTAGAACATGACTTTTTAAGTGGTCAATACCTATGGTAGAGTTCTAAGTCCATGTAGCTTGTGCCAGATAAACCTATATTTCGACAGATGCTGGATTGTCAAGTTAAATGGAATATGTATATTGAAAAGAAAGGAGGATTTTTGTATCTTAAAATAAAACCATTTCAGATTTATCGGTTCACTTGCATTTTTTTACCTGTGTATTGAAATCGCCATGAATATGACATTGTTTTTGCTGTTATACTTGATTTATTGTTTTTGATTAATACTAATATATATTTTGTAAATAGATTATTATACAAATTATATTCCTCTGTTTAATAAGTCAAGTGCCATATGTCAAGGAGTTCAAGATACAATCTCTTTAGTCTCATATTTTACCAGAGATTAATCAAATGTTAGTTGCACTACAGTGATCACTAATTATTTATCACCAAATAAATAATATTTTTGGTCTATGATGAACTTTCAAGATATCTTATCATAATTGAAAGGGGAACTGATTTTTTTTTCACTTTATGACATAATCAAAGTCCTTTTTAATTCTTGCAGTGGACAAATTCTGACCCTTTTTTATATTGCCATTGTGTTAGCAATGTTGTAACTGCTTGTTTGGTTCTAAAAAACAAATCTTTATATTTAGATTTTCATACCACAATCATTTTTTTACGTAGATTATTTATGAGTACAAGAAACAACCCAATTACATCTTTTTAACCTTTTTGAATAGGTACTTGAGGTACTGTTTGTATTCATTATCAATATAAAGGTATTAGTTGTACACAAATAAAGGTAATGAAAAGGTAAGTGGTACACTTGGGTATATGTTCAACTGTATAGGCCTATATCAGAATAATATGAAAGTGAAAGTGAAATTATACCACACCGATTACAAGAAAATGTAAGATAAGATACTTGAAGAGTAATCAAGTTCATGAGTTTTATTTCACATTCTACAAGCTATTTGCTAAGCCACAGTACATATATATATGTCATGAGTTATGAGACTTTAAAGTCAGGGCTGTTTCAGTAGACTGTTATTATCCCAATATAAACATTACAAAATGTAACTGTGTGAAAGGGTTCATTATTGTAATATGGTATTTACATATGATGCAATGAATCATAATTGTTATCATATATTACAATCATTTTGGAATATTTGAATCTGTATACATCCTCTACATTAAAATGTTTTTTTGGTTATTCAATAACTTTACATTTAGTTGATTCAGGCCTACATAGAAAATGAATCTTTAATATATTATCATGATTTGTGTTAGACACAATTAATTGTTTAAATGCAACATCAGCAAAATGTACACATGTAAGCTTTGAAACTTTCTATAGGGCAATTTGACATCACATTTATAAATGCTAACACAAATGTTTTTATCAATGAATATATGATTCCCTTAATTATCAAGCATTCTGTTAACAATACTAAATCTGAAACTGATAAGTGTTGCTAAATCAATTATATTATTATTTATGCCACAAATCATCAGGGTTTGTCAAAACCATAAATCAAGAAAGGTCTTCACCAAAATTTCAAACTGCTGAAAAATGATTTTACTGAAGACACAGCACGTCCAACAAGCTTAGGAATTACTTTGGTAGCTTTCAATCCGGTGCTTATTGCATTGGCGCCAAGTTTTGCCACTTTGAGTCCAAAAATGAGTCCTTTGACCTGTGGCATGCTCATAGTGGCTGTTTTCAAAAGGGTATCTGCCACATAACCAGGCAACTCAGGCCACTGAAAATCACCCAAAGCTATTGTTGCTATGTTATTTGCAATGCCAGCTATTGGATACTGTTGGCTTAAAATGTCCCCCACACAACGACCCACAGGAACTGCATCACGCCAAGAAAGATCAGACACTGATTTATTTTTGATATTGGACAATAACCCAATGGCCTTACCAACAGCAGCACATTTTCCCCCATGTTTGAAATTCTTGGATTCCATAATACCACCTACAAATTTTAAACTGTTGCCAACTATTTTTTTTGGATCTGGTTTATCATCTGCAAGGGCATCTAGGACATCCAGTCCTACATCGACTGTAGCTAGATGGTTTGTAGCTTTGTCTACCATGTTTGTGTAATTAATTCCAGACCTTGGTGGTGGTTGTGGTGGTTCATTATTCTTAGAATTTTTGTTTTGTTTTGGTGGCTTTCCTCCTGATGTTGATTGTTCTTCTCCTGCATTTGGTGGTTTTTCACCAGGTGCATTTGGATTTTTTTTAGGTATCAATTTTGTTTTCTCAGTTTCTGGTTGGGATTTTTCATAACATTTTAAAGTATACCAAAGATATGATCTTGATGGAGGCAAAAATTGCAGATTTATTTTTGGTGGAGGTTGAACATAAGTTGGTAGATTCCCAGGAAATGGTTCTATGGATGGACAATACCCCACCTCCAAGTGGGAGATTCCTTCTTGTTCTATTCTTTGTTGGTTATAATCAACAGCCTGATCGTTAAAAGCTTCATTGTTATAACTTTGAGTCTGCATGTCTGGTTTGTAACTACATTTTTTCACAACACCCAGCGCAGACTTTATTCCAAATGCCACAATTGCTGCTTTGGAAAGCTTTTCATTTTCTGAGTTTTTGTCATCACTTTTTGTAGGTAAATCCTTAAGTGGCTTATCATTTTTAGTTTTCCTACCACTAGTTTTGAATCTTCTTACAGCAGAAAGCTCATTATTTTCTGTTTGACTATCAGTGTTATCACGCTTGTTACTACTATTTGCATCACTAAATTTACATGGGTTAGAATCACATATTGGGCACCATCCAGACATATCGATTGTAAAATGTCATCCACTTAGCCTATAAAAAGAAAAATGCATGAGAAGTTTTGAAATAAAAACAAATGAACAAAAAATAACCAAACTTCATTCCTCTTATTTCATAGCCAGATGTAGAAAATCCTTTGGTCTTGTGAACATTTGTATTGGACTTTTAAGAAATAAGCAATGTTTAGAATGGTGATTTAGCTAAGACTACACACTGTAAAATTGGTATATCACAAATCATGATATGATAATATTTGAGTTTATGGCCTTATGGCACTGACTTGGATGGAAATGCTTGGGGTTAGTTTAGAGTATGATAATTCTCAAAAGGGGCTTCATTGTTTCAAAAACCAAATCTGAACTCAATTATATTTAGTTAAATCTCATTAAAAATAAATCATAAAAAATGTAGAACTGTTTGTTGCTGGAATTATAAAGTCACCATACCTGAAGGCTACTTCCTGGGAAAATAAGGTGGTTTTTATAAGCAGTACCTTTTGTCTCTTCCTACTTCTGCGTCGTTCCAAAAAAGAATGACTGGAATAGTGCGTTTGTTTGCAACCAGTTGTATAGTTTGTAGACTATGCAAAATAATGCAGATGTTTCATTAGCGTATTTAGGGGCGGCTGGCAAGTACATTTATAATGATGTTATTATTGTTCTTGTGTTGTGTAAACACTGCCATGCCAGGTCTAGTATTCTATTAAAATCCTGTCAGTACCCTATCCCTTCAATGTGGACCCCTTTGAAATGAGTAATACTTTGTATGTTCCTGTAACGAAAGTAAATACAAATTTCTTAATTTTAAATTTTATTTGTTTAAAAAAAACTCCAGCATTTTTACTGCATGAGAAAAGATTCCTTTATTTAATGTCCTCCCCTTTAAACCGGGATGATTTAAACTGGGATGATGTCATTACAATTGCCATCTTAGAAAACATCTAGAAACCTTGGTTCCTTAAACCCTGTTTAGGTTGGGCTGGGCCATGCATGCATTCGGACCCACCACTCCTTCCAAAAAGCCTGCACCTGCCCCTGTTCTTTGGTTAGAAAATTTATTTGTCAGACACATCTGCTAGGTTATTGTTGCCATCATTTAAATTCATTAGCATATCAATTTACATTGGTCTTTTTTTTATCTGAAATGAAATGTTGCCAAAATCGAAGTCTTTATTTCTGTCCCATGATGATATAACTTTAACACAAATTTTCATTTGTATTTGTTTTTGTTTAGAATACTTAGATATTGGTTTGGTATGCTTGGATACTGTTGTAACACTTTTAATCTTTTTTTAGGAAAATTGAATAGAATATAAACTAAATGAAACTGAAAGTAATTTTTTTGTATCAGAAAATCCCACAGCAATTAGTACAACAATTGGTCTGTAGCCATATTTGTAATGCAAAGTGCCTGGAAAAACACACGGTTTTATCTTTGACCTTAAACCATGGTGGTTATAACTCTTTTGTTCTTTTGTTTGGTTGTTATGATGAGATCATTAATGTTATACCTGAACGTTGTGACTTAGTTGTGTTTGACTGAGCTTGTTCAACCACAGAAAAAAAAAATGAACACAAAAAGCATGTCCAATGAAACATGTAAATAAAATATCAGACTGTGATGATTAGCTACTTCAACTTGTTGAGAATAAATATTTACACTTTCAGTTTGTAGAACCTGTTTTGGTTTTCACATCGGATTTATAAATCATAGCTTTTTCAAAGTGTTCCCTTAGAATGAAATTATGTCTATTTTTTTAAATCATTATTCATCTGATAATTTTATTATATACAATTGTTACCTTTGTGTATGTCATTTGAAGATAGTAAAAGTGTTATTTAGATGACACATGTTTTGGAAAAGAAGGAAAATGTTTTTTTAATGTTGATGCCTAGCAGTTTACTGTGTATATCTTGTATTTTCTCAAAGTTGTATGTAGGTTGTTGCAGTTTGGATGTCACCATTTTGTCTCCAATATGGACAGATTTAATAATCACATGAAACTAAGATATTACAGCCCATTGAAAATATATGCTACACATACTTGAACACCAAAGAAAAATGGAAAAAAAGTGACATTGTTGTGTTGTTAAGGCCCGGTCACACAGCACTTTACGGCCATATCACGGCTAAAATCTGCCCAAAAGTGGTCACCCGTGAAGCAG
>JAVSBT010466207.1:0-22703 GCA_033118115.1 Pharyngocirrus eroticus
ATTGAGAAGTCCTAGCTGTTGGAATTCATGTTGTCCAATGTGGCTTCTTGGTTTAAGGTCTAGTATTAGCCTGATCAGTCTGTTTTCACTATGTTATGTAAACTAAAGTACATAATAACATTTTTGATAGATATGAAAATCAGCAATCCTAGTGTTCAGTTGTTTAATTCTTTTATTAAAAAATAGAACATTTAGGCTCTTAGATGAGAATACCTAGCAAAAAGGAGTGACGCACTTTTCATTGGTGTGTTTGGAAAAATTTGGACTCATAATGATATTTAAATGTTAAGAATTGGAATGCGACAATACATATAGATATAGACAATTTTTAGTTATAGATCAAAATCAAGAAAATGAACAACAGTACATTGAACGGTAATGACAGTGATTGGAAATTATTTCAAACTAAAACAGATGACCCTGTGATTGCTGTAATTGGACTAGTTTTGGGGATAATTATCATGGCTGTTGGTGTCTTTGGAAATGGTTTGATTTTGCTTGTGATACTAACCAACAAAGAACTAAAAAAAATGAAAAATGTTTTCATTGGAAGCTTAGCCTTGTGTGATCTAACTTATGTTTTATTGGTAATGCCTTTTCAAATTCATGTATACTACATGGGGAAATGGCCATATGAAGATTCAGTAAGTTTCTGCTGGTTTTTGAATATTGTCCTTCTTACTACCTATGGAAATTCTGCTTTGCATATACCACTTATATCTATCCACAGATATTTGATTGTGGTTCACCCAAAAGTGGCAGAGAAATTTGATTTTCGATCTAAGAAATTTATCGTTACATGTCTGGCAGGAATCTATCTTTTCATTGGCGCAATCACAGTTGTACCAAGAGTTGTAGCAGCAATTAATGGGGAGCAATCCAAAGAAATCTTCTTTGAAATAAAGACCATGGTTTGCAGAATACCAGCCTATCACAGATTGACTTTGACAAATACAACTATTGGTATGGTATTAGATGGAGCAATCATTGTGTTTTGCTATTTGAGAATGTATCACAAAGTGAAGTCAAGTAACAATGCTATTGCTGCTTTGACTGCTATAGAGAATACCAATGAGGCTAGAATTAGAAAAAATAACCTGACAGAACTGAAGTTGATGAGGTGTTTTCTTTTGATTTTTCTGATGTTTATTGTTGGTTATGGTGGTATTCCACTGATAGCTATAGCAGATCTGAAGCTCTTGTTGCCACAGTACATCTATTTTCCATTCATCATTATACAGTGGGTAGCATTTTCAAGCAATTGGATCTTCTATGGAGCCCTGGTGTCAGAATTCAAGAAAGCTTTCAGATCCATCTTTGTTACACAGGTTGCTCCCTCTAGTGATCAAGATATCCCTGTTTAATTGAACAAAACCTAGCTGTTTGACGAAAAGAATATAGAGCTAGCTATGGTTCTCAAATTAACACATGGTGGCAGCATAGTATATAGTGGAACAACTACCTCAACTTATACATAAAAATGACAGTCTGATTCAGCATTAATTTTTCATTTTCTGTGATTGTCTTCTAGATGTTTGTATTGTTTTGAAATCAAAGATTCTTGAACATATTTCATGCCTCTTTGAACATTTCTTCATTAACTTTGAAACTGATTCTTCAACCTTTTAAATTGACTGACTATAGTGACTATGATCTTTTTGTCCAAAGTCATCACGTTTAATTAGATGTCTTGACAATTGTAGGAGTGATAATGTGTCAGAAATAGCCGCTATTACATTGACAGATGAAACAATAATTGATAGCTTTGAAAGATTAAAGCTCACAGCCCTGTCAGATTTGTCTAATGATGTCATTGTGAAGAGGAAAATCTACAAAGACACTTATCACAAACAGGAAAAATACTGAACTAATCCAAACAGATCTCAAAACCTTTTTTTTGTAATTCTTGGTTGCCCAGGAAATGAAAAAAGAAAATTGGAGTTTGACTGTTTTTAGTTACCATGGAAGCTGTAATTCTTTTGTAAGAAGGGGGGGGGGGATCTATAAATAGATGTATGGTCTGTTATGTATATATAAATAAAATTTGAATATTGATGTAAAAATTTACAATAATTATATAACCTTTTCAAGTATGTTCCCACTGAATAGCAGTTTTAAAATGTTTGACTTGAAAACATTCAAAAATTCAAATGAATAGCTTTTTGTTCAAAAAGAGAAATAACTTAAGTAGCACTGATGTTTCCTTCTAGAACTAAAAGGCATTTGGTGATTATTGTAAATATAATGTCCAAGTTTTGAGGACTTTCAATCAGTTGAGGTTTTTTTCAAAGTGTCTTTTTTTATTCTTGAGAGTATCTCAATGTTGGATCAGCTCAATAATGAATGCAATTGTATGATAGGCTTCATTAGGCCGCAGGTCTTCAGATCCAGAAATGTCATAACCCTGTAGGCTGGTTCAAAGTGTCAGTCTATCGCGTCGATACATCTTATTTCAAGCACAAATATGGGGCCAAAAAGGCTTACCCTTTAATCAATAATTCTTCCTCTCTGCATGCATGAGGTTTAAAGAATGCAACTCCTTTGGGTAGTTCTTTCTAAAGAAAGTAAAAAATGTTGGGCTAAATTTAGAAAGTTAGTGGTCATTTAAAAGAGTTATTAATAGAATTTCAAGGCAGGCTAGATTGCTTTGTACTTTCAATTTATATTAGCAAAACTTCAAGGCCTTTGCTGATCTTGATACAGTTGATTGTTGGTTTTATGAAAATATTTATATTGCTGTCTTCTAATAATTATGGCTTTTGTTTGTTCACATATATGGTAAAAGAAATTAGTAATTAAGTCATTTTGGCACTTGGTTTGATCTACAAAATAGTCTTACGATGTTTGACAAAATAGTCTTACGGCATATTCTGCCAGCAGGCTCACACTAGGGTAGAAATCGGAGAAAGACTAAACTGAAAACCTTAACTTTAACCACACCTATTTAAGAAAATTGACTATGAAATGATAAATGTGAAATTGGAAATAATAAAACTTTCATATTTGTGGATTGTATGGTGAGAATTAAAAGATAAAATCAAGGTATGGGAAGTGCCACGCTTCAAACTTTATACCTCTAAAGTGGCGCAATGTTAGCACTTTGGTGCCTTTAGGGCTGTCCCTTTCTTTTAACTTTGACTGTCATTCCTTGGTTGGAAATTGAAGATAATTTTCTGTAAGAGCTAAATTAATTCTTTCTGAGTTAATAAATTTGTGGGTTAATAAAAACAAAATGTAGGAGTCCGTGAATGATATGTTCAATAACTTAATGGTATTGCAAGTCATCAATCAAAATTCCAACATGTAAATGATGAATATATGGGAATTCATTCAAATTACATCAGTGAAAAGGACATTAAAGATAATGAAATTGTACAATTTCTATTTTGAAAAATCAGCAAATGGGCAACAGGAAATAAAAGTCATTTTGTTGATGGGAGGAAATTAATTTTGTTTCTTGTAAAATTCTAAAATAAAACTAAAACTAGCCCTTCAAACTTCAGTCTTGTATTTGGTTTGATATTGACATGCAAAGGCATGCTGCATTGTAGTAGTGAATCGATGGGTAATAAAAAACTAAAACATTTACACTAATTAAAACTTGGAGCTCATTTTATTAGTCAAATTATATTGTATGTATGAGTGAAGATGAGATTTTTTATTGAAAAAGAACAAAAAATCCCCTTGTACATTTTGTTCATCATAGAAATCAAGGTTAATTTCCCAAAAGAATTGCTCTGGCGAAAATGTAGATATTTTTAAGGGACTTTCTGCTGTGAATATTAAGATAAAAAAATCAAAAAAATCTTCAAACGGAAAAGGGCATATGTCATTATAGTGCAGTTTAGTCTTTACTACAGTACATTGAATATAAGACAATATACATATTGATAAATATTACCATATATATACATGTATGTTACTTTTGGTAATACTGTAATATAATACCAGCCTAAAAGAATATATGGGATAATTATTGATAAATGTTTGATGTTCGTTTTGTGTGTAATTTTTTTCTTTTCAAAAATAATACAGTTTCTTCCTGTCATCATTTTTTTTTGTTCTTTTCAAACCTTTTGACAATATTGTCAGATGAAACAAGAAACGTCATATGACGATCAAACTGAAATCAAACATTAAGTTAATGATATTAGTGCGATTTCATAGGGAAGGAGCTGAAGTACAGAAAGCACTCAATATCCCTATTAGAAAATTACTTCTCCTTATATCTTCAAATAAATATTATGTACTTGTAAAAATCAAAGAAGTGTAATCAAAAAAAGAAAGGGATGTTTTCATTCATAGCATTCAAAGCTTACCAGTATTTATACCCTTTATTTTCATCAATTGATTTTACCTCATGATTATTTGCTACACACTATCCATTTAATTTTTATAAAAGTATAACAAAGTCTGGCCATTTAATGTAGCTTTTTAGGAGAAAATCATTGAAAACATAAAAAGATGTGGAACATATTAGAAACTGCACTGATGCTTTTGATTTTCTTCATGACTACAAACAAACCTTTTGCCTTTTGCCAAAAGCATTTTCTTTTTTATAGCAACAATAATTCTAAATAGGGCACTTGAATGTGTTTAAGAATGCGCTGTATATACATGTGAACCAGCAATATATTTTGTCATTGCAAAGATGACTTGGATGAAATTTGACAAGAGGGATACTTTCTCATATCAATATGAAAGAGTACATAATTGTTACATGGCTTCCTGTTCAATCAAACTTGATATGGATAATGCAATGCTATCTCTTTACAAAACCTTGGGCACTCTTTAACCATTATCCAGTTCCATCAATTAATTGACTGCCAAAGTCTTGCTTAGGTAACAAAGTCCAAGTTCTTTGTAAAAAAAAGGTGATATCAAAAGAACTTTTGAGCAAGGGAAGCAATAAATCAGATCAGTTACAATCCCTCATTACTGAATCAATGCAGGTATACATGCTAATTACGTCACAAGACAGTGGTGAGAAAGCCCTCTCATGATGTGTCTCGGAGTATCCCTTCAGAGAAGCGGCAACTCTTAATGCAGCAATCAATTCCTAGGTAGCCACATGCTAGAATTTCATTGATGATGCTAGGTGACTAGTGCTGTTGAACACTTACTATTGATGTGTGTAAGTTTGTATCACAGATGTTTAAGACTTTGATGGACAGTCTTGCCTTGTCTTTTTACTACCATTACTGGTATACTGTACCTTGGTATGTGTCATGTTGAATCCTTTGTAAGGCTGTGTCTTCTCTGTACAGCAGTTAATGTTAGTCGTTTTGGAGTATTTTTTATTCTTCTGTGGCTTCCATTCATCTGTGATAGTAAAGATGCCCCATACATGCATAATGAGGGTAAGTTGATTTCATTTTTTTTTAAATTGCTCAAGTGGTAAGCTTACTCTATAACCATAGCTTAATTAGTGTTATCAGGTACTTTTGTTTGTGAATGAATTTGATATAAACGGGCTAGACTAATTTGATAAATTCAGAAGTTTAAAAAAATTAGAAAAGTAACAATCTTTCATACATTAAAATAAACTTTTCACTCTTTAAATTTAAAGCTTCCTTAGAGAGCTGTCTACTTATTTATCTGAAGCATTTTTCTATCTGACCATTAGTGATCATTGTCCATTTATTGTAGGAGTGGACAATGTTCACTAATGGTCAAATAAAAAAAGACTTCAGACATAAACCCTAGTCTAAATAAAAGCATGCCAGATGTACGGAGCACGCCTGACAATGCCTGACACAAGGATTAAGACAACACCAGGCATTTACTGAAAAAAAAATCAATGAAGTCGGGCAATATGCCTGCCGAATGCCTGGAATCGATCTAATCCTTGCGTCTGGCATTGTCAGGCATGCTCCATGCATCTGGCATGCTTTTATTTAGTCTAGGGTTAGTAGAAAGCTCTCTAAGTAAGCTTAAAAAATTAATCAGTCAAAAGTTTATTTTAAAAAATTGAACTTTACCTGATTAGATAGATTTACGTGAAACTATCTTTCATACAATAACTATAGCAGAGCAATGAAATAATACTTGACAATGAATCAAATATTCAGATTTCTTTGATATCATTTAGAAAAATGTCTTTACCACAGTCTGAATTCAAACTTTTTGATATCTTAAATCTGCTTCTCACATGTAGAGAACCAACTTACATGTTGTGGTTTAATTCCGGAGAATAATTTAGTTACTCAAAATTGATTGGCACTTTTAGAGATTTACCAATTTTGATTAACATTCTGTATACCTGGCAGCAGGATTTGCTGATCAATTTGCTGATCAAAATGCTTTCATGCTATGTAAACCAACTTAGATAATCCCCTGCTATTAGTATAATCTGTGTAGAATAAACCAACTATGACACTTAGTTATAAGACATTGTCTTCATGTGACAGTTCATCAGAATTATATAAAAGGAATGTTCATGACAATCACATTTTCATTAGTCATTTGGTTCAACTAGAAGCTCACTAAGACATAGGTGCCCAACTGCCCACAAAGAACTGATTTTGTTTCCTACTGCATTTATTCTGCCTTTCAAAAGTGATTTATTCCTAGTACATAATGTGGTCTATAGATATGGATACTTTTTGCCTTATAGGACCATGTTTGATATATTTGCGTAGATTTGTCTCTTCCTTTGCAGTTTTCAGCAAATGAGGCGGTTTTGTGTTGCTTGGTGTACATTCGTTTTAGAACTCCAGGTTTCTTTCACCCTGTCCTTCTCAATAGAAGCTTTTTTGAAATGTTGAATAACACTTGCTATTTTTGTGATCTTATGATAGCAACTCCAAGTGTTAAGACGCGCATGGAAAATATTTCTTCAAGATGGTGATCCTTTGCACAAAAATAAACCATCTCAAGGTATAATTAATAACAGGGAATCTCATGGCTTAAATGAGAGGACTCCTTCATGGCCAATCTTAGAATTAAATCATTTGCTACTTCCTGTATTAAGCCCTTATATTGTCTTTTTTACCTTTTTTAGCCTTTTTATCGTCAGTTTATTTCAATAGCTAAAGGATGTGAGCAAATAAAAAATCTTATTTTATGGCATTATAGGGCTATATTGCAGATTCTTCAACTTACGGTGACCAAAATGGCAAGCTTAAAGATCATATTTATGAGATTTAGTAAGACAGGTTATTGCCTTAAGCCCCCATCCAAGTAATTACTTCAAATTTAGTTGCTAGGATTTGGAAACGCAAAGTAATGATATAAACATGGGCAATTATCTTAATGTGTAACGAAAAATCTTGCTTTATTTTTCAACTTGACTTAACAGGTTCCATTCTAAAAGCAAAAGTAGATGTCACTGGGAGGAGTGTACTGTAGCTTTTATCTCCTTTTCTTAATGAAAAGTCACAATTGATGTGGTGTCTATCTTTTCTAGATTGTTAAAGCTTTTCTCAGAATTCGGTCTTGAACTGATAGCATTTTGTTGAAAGCCTTGTTGATGGCTTAAGTCATTGTTCAGTAAATCTACAGACACAACAATCCTTTGGTTTTGAAAAATGAGTAGTGATCAACTTTCTGATTCGAAAGGTGTCCCTAAGATAGAGGATACAAGCATATCTTAACAGTTTCTAGTTGAAGATGTTCTAACTTGAAGAGATACAAGTTTATCTAAATCATCCAAACAACTTGTGACTTCTTTTATTTTGTGTAGTAATTGGAGAAAGGTTTAGTTTCTAATGGATTTTAATCTTAAAAGAACAACACAAAGGTTGGTCAAAAAGAGTCAATATCAAAGTGGGCAAAGTTTGGACACTTTTGCAATATTCTACAAGTATATTTTATAATTGTGCCTACATGACAACATAATGGATGGTTCCTTCTATCATGGCATGAAGAAATCTCCCATTGTACTAACATCATATTGTGATATACAGAAAGATGAAAACATTATTAAGACTATGCCTCAAACCCAGGATTACCCTGCATAAAGTTCCCTTAAAGGACTACTCCAGCAGCAGTAAGTTACACGTCATTTGTTTCAACAGCACTCTACTGTCCTGTTTCAACACTTCAACAAGATTGCTTGCCTCCTAAAGCAAATAGTTTAGGAAAAGTATAAGCTCTACAAATCAGTACAATGTATCTGTTTCTCTATTTTGAGTCGTATTCTTGGGGGGAGTTGTTTTTTTCTCTCTTTTTTTCTGTCATACTTGGCTGTCAACATTCTTGTTTAATCCATCACTACTATGCGAATTCTGTCTCTTTCAAAGACGTGTGCTGGATTTGAGTTTTGTTAATCAATGAGGTCTCTTGATACAAATAAATGACGGCAAAGGCAACATTAAGTCATAAAAAACAATATATACACTATTGGATAAAAGCAAATGGTATGCAGAAAAATGTCTCCATAGACTGTGTTTTGTTCAAGAGTAAAATCCCACACTAAAAGCATATTGAATGTCCCTTAAAGTCTTGTTAAGTTCTTTTACTTCATTAAATCAGATGATATATTGCCTTGTTTTATTTTCATTTACATTAAATCATCATCTTTTTTTAAGTATTTACTTTCAGTCAGAGAAAATGATTCAAGGGAGGTGCTTCCCCAAAATAACATAATGCCATTGTTTCTTTAAAGTAGAACTGTATTATATAGACCTTTTCAATAACCCGATTTTATTTCATTGCGCACATTTATAGACCTTTGCACACAGCTTAATTGCTACAATTACGTTTGAAAATATCATAATGTTGCAAAATGAATAAAGTTTACTACCAGACTGAAATAGACTTTATTCAGGTAAATTCAGTATAGATCAGCTTTAATGATTATAGTATATAAAACTCTTAGAATATTAGTCAAGCCATTGTTTCAATGACAAGATGTTGAAACTATGCATAAAAATATTTATGAAGAAGTCTACTGTTGACATAAATGTGTACATCAAATGGTACTCTCTATCTCTAGCTTTTCCAAGCTTCCAAAATGAAGAGACTCACTGATTATGGATCCAAACTTGGTAAGCAAGTAATTAAGCAGTAGAATTGTTCTTTTCTTCCAGGTGTTTATACATATAGCTCCAATCAGAAAACAGAAGTAGTTCTGAGTCTTGATAGGAGAGGTTAATGCCAACAAAGTTCCTTGTGGCAACAAAAACATTGTGATTTCAATTTGAAAGAGACAAGAATATCCTTAATGAATGGATTTTTTGCATGCGATATTGCCTGAGGGGTTGTTGAAGTCTTGGAGTAATTAACAGATGGTAAATTACAAGATTTTAGAATCATTAAGCAATGATAGCTGAAGAAAAATCCCTGTATTTATCGAAACTATGTCAGATATAATGGACATTCTTTTTTTATTGAATTAAGTAGTTGGCAGAGGATTTTTACGCTGATGAGGTTGGAAATTACCTGTTCCCTAATCAGGGCCCATTTTCATACTCAAGACTTGACAAGGAAGGGGTTTCTTTTCTTGATACAAAAACACATCTCTATTCTTTAATGGAATTGCAATCTTTGCTGCCATGGGCATTGTGTCAAAAATCTCATTTTCAACACTCTTGCAATCACTTGTCACATATAATTGGTGTTTCATCATAAATATTGCTTTTTGAAGGTAGATTACCTGCCATAATTTTTTATTTTAAGTTTTTGATGAGAATTTTTTTTTATGAATCCTGTTCTTACTTATTATAATAGTGCAATCAGCCCCCAAATGCCACTATTAGAGGAAATTTAAGTGCCATTTATCATCAAATTCATATGTAAAGTTAATGTCTGAATAATATTTGGTGCAAAAGAAGCAGAATTTGTTTCTCTTTTGCCTAGAATACTAGGATTACCTGATTTCATGGATATTTTTATTATGCTTCTTTGCGTATGATGTGTGTACCTATGATGAAATTTGCTATTCATTGTGGTGCTGTATTCTCTTTTATTTGATCGCATTTGAAGTATAAAGACATGTTGCTGCAAGTAAATGTATAAGGATTCCTGAGGTTCTATTCTTTCTTATTTATAAGAGGCGCATAGAGTTGGTTCAGAAACTCAGATACAATCTTGTGGTTGTTATATGGCATAGTACAATTGGTACGATTATACATCAAAAAATATTGCATGCAACAAATCCATTCATTAAGGATATACATCTTGTGGTATAGTACAATCATAGATAATTTTCCTAAAGACCTAATCATGCTTTAAATATGGCACAGAATAATTGCATCAAAGTTGTGGGTTCAAATCCTGCTTGTCTCAACTTATTTTTTACAGTTGAGTTTTTTTACCTTTTCTAGGAGAATATTTCCTGTGCTTGATTGTTCAAACTTTTTACATTTTTGGTTTGTTACGTAGTCTAAATTGGCAAATAAAATTTACCAACATTGAATTTCAGTTCTCTAGATGATATCATGAGCCTATAAAAAGATAATGGTTTATTAGCCTTTTTTTTCTCAAACTAATTTAACTTTGAAGTCTGTTGCTAATGTAATATGGATGGGCCTAATGAAAGAGGAAGATAAACCATCCTGTGATTTAGTGATCCAAGAATTAGAAAATAAAAAAGACCTTTGATGGAGGGTGAGAATATGTACTTTAGCTTGATGTATTGACATTCACTACTCTTTTGTTTAACGAAGCAGTTACTTTTCAAATAAATGTGCTGTTAATGGTTTGCACTGAAATGGCGCCAGGTTAATGAAAGGGGCAAGAAAGGGTAAAACTTTACAAGAAATCAATGTCAGATTCATTGGTAGGAAATGACTTTTATCTAGGCTCAAAAGCAGTGGTAAACGGTAAAGATTTGAAGATAAAAGGCGAAGTGTTAACTTCAATTTGTAGCCATACAATGAACACTGATTTTGAAATGAGCACTAACTTAATGTACAGACTTCAACTTCAATTTACAATACTGGGTATAACTCCACATCAATTCTTGGTGCGAAATTATGGCATTATGTCCAAACATGAAAACCTACTCTTTGCTTGCATGTCAGTGTTTTTTTATGCAAGCCCCAAATAGAAAGATGCAAAGATTTCTAATGAAGAAATAACAGCACCTTTTGCAGGCTAAAGAGGTTAACCTTTCCTGGAGAAAACACAAGTTTTTACTTTGAAGTTAATTCAATTCTTTTGTTTTGGGTGTAAAGGGCCTTTCTGTCTAACTTTCCCAAAGGATTGTATAAAAAATCAAATCCAACTCTTAAAAATGTCATATTACATCAGATTGACAAAGATCACAGCAGTGATCGAAAGCTCCCGGTAATTTGTAGGACTATGATTAAACTGGCTAGATGAATCTACACAAATATATCTTAAAAATGTCTTATGATGTGACTTTTCCGATGTGTATTTAGTCCTTGTCTGGATTTTTTTCATTATGCAAGAAATGCTCAAAAGTTAAACTAAAATCTGTCTGTCACTGTAACTTAATTATGAGACTTAGAAGGCTATGCTATAATTTTGCGGTGTTATAATAATAGCATTCAACATAGGCAGCAGTTTGTTGACCTAGTCTCTCACTTTTCTATGTTCTCTGCTGTTGCATATAAAACGGATTGAGAAACAAATTATGGTTGTATGGTTATTATTCAAAGCAGGAAATATTAGATATTATTTAATTATCAGATTTTCTGAAAAACAAAGTGAAACAGGATATGGCATTTCAGAAATAGACACAATAAGACCTTGATGTGATAACTCAACATGAAATCAAGTGACAGTTTTTAAAAGTTTCCAGATAGCCATAACCAGGGTATTGTTTTCCTGTGTTTCATAAGCCATTGTATCTTTTTTTTATACTTTCCCAATATCTTATAATCTCTGTCACTTGTGGTGATAGTTTCTGAGCTCTAACAAGCAATTCTTATTTAGCCTTAGGAAATTAATTAATGTACCTGCCATTCTAAATCCACCTCAAATGCATTTAACATCTTTTTTCTTTGCTCAGTTTTTCCTCCCTAGACTCAGGGATTAGGTTTATGTTGACCATGATAAATTTACTTTGTAATCTTCACTGCTATAGGAAGCTAATGGTGAAACATTAAGCACCTCTATGCATCTTAGTTTTCACATTTCTTGACTTGTGATGAAAACAAGAGGAAGCTTTAACCTCGAATTTAATGTAAACATTGTTCTAAAACTACATCCAAATTTAGATGCAGTCAAATTATATGACTTGATCAGTCCTCGATCTAAGTTTTGACCTTGACTGGCTACCATGTTGGCCTTAAAAATTAGAAGAAAAAACGGCTTCAAGATACTAATCCAGACACTTATTTTTATGACTTTGGGCTGTGCTTGATTCTAATTGTAACAACAAGAGCAGCCCTGAATAATGTTTTGACCTTGACTGGCAACTATTTTGACCTTGAAAAATGAGAGCAATCACAGCCTTAAAATATTTATATAGACACTCACTTGTTTTTTCAACAATATGACTTTGGGCTGTGCTTGATTCTAATCCAAATGACAAGGTGGTGAAAAAGTAATCAGTGTTTCTCTCAATATCATCAGTAAAAGGTCCACAGAGAATGGAAGGCTTGAAATATCCCCATAGTCATTTACTAAGCAACAGAACCAATTCAATGGACACATCTAATGCTAACACCTCCAAGGCATTAAAGAGCCCAATCTGTAAACAGTACTCGGAACTATTTAACTATCTGTTGGTAGGTTATGGTGGAAAGGTCATTTAAAGAACTAAGGAAAGATTGTCTTCAACTTCATCACCAAGGAAGGGTGACATAAGGATGATTAAAATCCATAGCTGCAGCCATAAACTTTACCAATAGACACAAAAGAGACTTCTATCGTAATCATCTATCAAATATTACTCAGCACTTCAACAGTTCCTGGCTATAGATATGTATTTTTTTATTAAACTTGTATACACAATCAGTCAATCATATATGAACTGTGCTTCCTTTTTAATCTCCTAAAGTATACAGGATACAACATCCCTCTATGTGGTAAATATGTATTACAATAGATACTTATAATAATTATACTTTTATGCTATAACAGATCATAGATGAAATTTCATGCACAAAAAATAAACCGTCAAAAACTTCTATCTACAATAATGATGAATATGATACATTGTAGATTTATATTTTGGTTAGAAACTTATAGACAACTTTAAGGATTGATATCAGCAGAAGAGCCTTAGAACTGTTGTGTATTGTATATTTATGATGGAGGCATCTCAAACCTCTAGTGTGGGTGGTGTTTTATGGTCTGGAAGTCCCCATTTATTTCTTGTGATTGACTATTTATGTTTTCTAGAATTCCATTTTATTTTATTTATAACGTTGCCTTTTGCACTAAACAAGAAAAAAGTGCTCTTATCCATCCAGGGACATGACAAAATATTGATGTTCTTTCTTTGCCAATAAAACAATGACACATAGGTCCTTTTCTCCAAGGCATTTGAGCACAAAACTTGATGCAGTATAGATGACAGAGTCTATATCTTTAGTAAATCGTGTTGGTTTTTTTGTCCCTTCACCCTTAAAAAAGAAAGCAAGCCCAGAGGACATTTAGGAATCTGGATGCCTCTGATCCAACACAGTTTCATGGCAATTTAACTCTAGGCTCTGAAACTCATCAAGTTATTTTACTTGAGATCTTTTAGGTTTTCTTATAAAGATCAAGACAACAGACAGGCTAGACTTAAAAGATGCAGATTACTTTCAAGTTTTGATGTAGTTTTTGTCTATCGTTTTCAAGGTGACCTTGTTTGTAGCAACAAGGATTTGTGTTAATAGGGATATGCTTTCATTGTATATCACATAGAAACCATATTTTGTAATGATTTTTTCCAATCACAGACAAAAAGCAATAATGGGAATAAGATAAAGTTGTATTGTGAAATTTTTACTTTTAAAGGAATACAGTTTCCTAAATGGCCGTGCAAGCTTATGGATAAATCTAAACTGTTCAAGGCATGATGTAAGAACGAAATTAGAAAAAGCTATTTAGTTTTGTATCATAAATCAATTGTTATATCCTTTCAAGAGAAAACTAGAAATGGTCAACAATTATTCATAGATATTCAAAATATTCCTAATTTGACATTGAAAGCATTAAATTGAACTGGCATCAGTAGCCAATTGATCCCTAATACTGCATATTCAAGCAAATGATTGGAAAGCTGAAATGATGATTTAATCATAGAGTTATCTAATAAAATTCTTGATATTGATTTTAAGCTTCATTAAGGTGTCCGCTTATAGATATCATTGCCTGATAGACCAGGTGTTATGAAAGTCTAGGGATCATTAAACACAAATACTAATATCTGTGACAAACCAGAAGCAATAAACTAAAACATCATCTATAACTTTGTTGAAATATTAGCATTTTTTCTTTTGTTAAATGGTGTTTTTTCATTACTTTTATGCATGTTCATATTATCCAGAGATTCTATTTGTCACTATTTCGTAATGAAGGGAACTTTATGAAACAAATATTGATGACATAATCGTAGTTATCAATAATTGCTGCAATGTCTCCTGTATATTATTTCTTCAAGGACTTTAATTGACAATATGAGATAACAAATTATCATCAGAAGTAATTTAAGCTATGCTCTTTTGCTGGAATCTTTGTGCAAGATTATGCATTTAACACTGGCAGAATACGTGCCTCGTGCTTTCTTTAAAGTCAACAGCGAATGAATATTTGAAGACCAGGAATTTGGCCTTTGCTCCATCCTCCTACAGAATATTTTGCTTAAAAAGAATGAAGTATATATATATAATCTAGACCTCCACAGACTTCAAACAGAAAGAAGTATTCAGTGTTACCCTTTTCCCCTTTTCTTATTAAAAACAATGGGACACGGAAATCTCTTCCTCACAAGATACTGGAGAAGAAATTTGTCATGATGAGTCTCACTACGATGTCTTCTTCTGATAAGTGTATTTGTTTTGAAGGGGAGCTTTGGGTAGACCATTGTGTAAAGTTAATCAAATATGGCAGCATTCCCCACGCAAACCTTTGCCTCTTTCACATATCAATTACCCTTTCCATGACAGTTTTGTTGATCCTTTAAAAGTGTTTTAATAACATCAGATAAGATATACATACCTCATGGAATACAAGATACATAGTCTTCATTTTTCATCTTCATATCATCTACTCTTCATTGCAATTAATGATTTGTGTGTGTGTGTAACTGAGCCATATATTCTAGGACCTTTTGGGTGTGTCTGATCATTTTATTGCTATGAATTGGACATGATAGATTCTATCTAGGAAGCTAAAAATGCAAAGTGTACCATCTGATTCTTCAAGGCAAAAATGGTATATATACTGTAACTACAAATCAGAAGACTGGCCCTAAAAGGAAAAATAGTAGAATAACAAAATTCAGGAAGTGGTCAAGACGTCTCACTACTTTGATTTTTTAATTTTCCTGTTAACTATTTCAGAAACTATACCTATTTTTCATTCCTTTTTGGTGGTTGGAGGCCCTTTGTTTCTTTGAACTCCTGTTAATAACCCTACTCCAAATTTGGGATAAGGGCAAAAACATAGATACGAATCAAAAGTAGAAACATTACAGTACAATTTTTCCAAAAATATATAAGATGTGAGTCATGACTTTCATTTATTTCTCATTTGTCTGTAAACATTTACGCATTCACAAAAGCACCGGAGGCATTTTAAAGTTCAAAAAAAGAGTTTTAAATAACTAAGCTCAGATGTCACAGAAATGGATGTTCCATTTTAAGCAAATGAAATAAAAGATCTTTCACTACAAGAACAAAGGCTTTCTACAGGATAGTTATTCTGAGGTGCTTTTATCTTGCTTTTAGTATAAAATGACATTTGATATTGTTTCATTATAGTTAACATCAAAAAAGGTTTCAGGAAAAAAATATCCAGTACAAATTTTTATCTTAAGGGTTTTTATTAATTTTCTTTTTGAGAGGATGGGGTTGTGCTTTTTAGCCAACATGTTCCATTAGCCTTATTACAATGGGGCAGAATAGATTGTCATCTTCTTCTGTAGGATGATAAGTGAAAATAACGATATTTACCTGTATGTTTGTGTGATGATAAACCAGGATTTGATGCAGAATCCAAGTTTCATTCATAATGCATGTCTTTTCATTGGCAAAGCGCTCATCATTATAATCATTGCATTTTAATTATCCATAAAATTCATTTCAGAACATCATTATATTAAGGAAAAACTACATCATTTCTATGTAATTTGATATCATTATATCATAAACATGAATGACCTGGAAAGATAAAATGGTGGACAATCCTGACAATTACTGTCAGATTGAAAAAGATTTCTGTGCAATTGAAAGCTTTCGAAAAAGTAAGCAAACATTTTAGCCAGTTAAAAATCAAATTTATCATTCACGGTAAAGAGATCCAGGAGATGAGGCACAATATAACATTTTTAACAACATCAACATACATGTAGTTATAGAGTTTTCTGTTGGGAACCAGAATAGCTTTGATATCTAATATTTGAATAATGATGTCATGATTGTGTCAATGTTAAATTATAATGACAGATATTTCACGGACGGACTACAAATCATAACTGAATGACAAATGTAACTGTTGCAAATTTAATATGTTTTTTCCATTTGTAGAGAGAGACGGTAGATGGTACTGTTGGTATATACCAGGTGAATATTAAATTCCTTGTATAATTAAGGGGGCCATAAAGCCTTTTAAGGGGCTTAGAGATTTCTGAGATACTTGCTAGAAAATGTCCCAAAGTATAAATATTTACATACCAGACGCTACAAAGGTATATATATTTTTGGTTTAAGGGCTCCTTAAGCTAGAAATAAGTCTAACTCAAACTGCACTTGATTAATCATATATCAACAGTAACAAAAAAGAAATTTGGGGGATTCAACATGTACCATTTTTTTAAGAAACGTAAAAACAAAAGACCGCATCTTGTAGAACATGTCCTTAGCTTTAAAATCTATCATTCAGATTTATTTCAAAAAAAAGAATAGTAGTTTTCAATATGAACATGCTTTATAAGATCCTGATACCTTTAAAATTGTGGACATTGATGCAAAAAAAAGGTTATTGTGAGTGTTATTTTGTTGGTATGGTTTTTTTTTCTTCTTATGAATCAAGTGCAATGTAGTTTAAGGTGTTGTCAATTGTACCTAATGAAGCCATTCAACCAAAAGTATATCATGTTATAGTTCTAATTTTGTCAATTCTAATACCTTTGGACTTTTTCTAACACATATCTAAGATATCACTCAGCCCCCTATGCCCCCTTAATCAAATCAATGATTTCAAAATTGAAAAGAAAAATTAGCATAGTAACATAGGAACTAAACCTAAAAAGATAAAACTTGAATAATGTCATTGCCATAAAACAAATGTCTTCTGTGTTAAGATAAATCCCAATTGATAGAATACATCACAGATTCCTTTTTATACCTGTGTCATGCACAAGAACACCTCTCGAAAGTGACATTTTGACACACTTAGAGACAAATTGTCCCTTGTCCCATAATAAATATTTATGAAATATTGATATGGATGCACTCCTGAATACTGCAACATGTTATTTTTTGCATATCAATCTAGAACCTGCCTATCATCATTATCTACCATTTCATCAAACTGGTATTGTTATCATCACATATTGCTTACTTCAAGTTTGAACAGCAAAATATGCTAATGTTTGGAATTATGAACACATTAAACACTGATACAGTGTTAATTAAAATAGATAGCACCATATGACAAAGAAAGCCCTAGAGAGTGATAAGAAGACCTTGTCTAATGACACTAGTTTGACCTTGTTAATGGCATGATCTTGTAGTGCCTGTATGACCCTTATCAGTTTCCATATAAGATTTCATCCCTCCTAATTGCTTTTCTGAAACACAACACTCTGTGGAAAATTTTGATGTGATGTTATTTACAATTTTTGCCCTCAGAAGCATTATTTGTCATGTAGTTTATCAGCATATTTGATAAGGATGGTACTGTAGCCATAGAAAGATACTTGCCTTTCTTGTATAAAATTGCATATTGTAGAAGAGTTAACAAGCAATAATTTTAACAAACAGGTCCTGCTTTTGGGCTAAATTGTAACATGGCAAAGGCACAGTCTTTTTATTGTTATCATATTGATAATGACAGCCAATATTATAATGGTAATGGCAACACTTACTCTTTATACTGCTACAAGACAAAGGACGGTGCAATAATTTGTAGAAGCAAATATTTTAGAGAAGAGCTATAGGGCAACAAGACATACAAAACCAGTGCCTATGTCAAAGACTGGTTGAGTGTTTGTTTTTGTTGGGGTGGAGATGGAGTAATTTCCTTTTATTTTTGCTACAGTTTAAACTTTGCACAATTATTCAGTTTCTAACTGGCCAGAACTTGATAAAAGTAACTTTTGCATTATCCATCTTTGTTCACTTGCGTTGAGATTTTGCTGATTCTCCAAGTACAAATGATTTTTTTAGAGAAATTTAAACCATACTCAACGCTGTGTTCAACAACTAACTGGAGATGTTCTACAAGAAAAAGTATGCACCAGAAATTCTCTAATTAGGCTACAATGATGCAAAAACACGTTAGGGCTAGATGACTTGGAGTTCCATCCATGTCTGTCTCCCATTTAGATAAAAAGAAACAGCTGTTGCCATTTTACATAATGTTTTCTATGCAAACTGTAGGTTCTTGATGGATATACCCTGTCATAAATGTAAGTCACTGAAAGGTTGATGAATTGCTAGCTGTGGGACCTTACAAGGAGGCTACCCCCTCATCCATGGTTAAAATGTATTGATATATGATTTAAAATTGGTTTTATGGTAAATATATTTGTGTTATGAAGTTCACAAATAATGCACAAATAAAATTCATATCCTTGACAATGTGCAAAAAATTGGTGTCATGGATAGTTTTACAGGCTTGCCATAATATAATGTGAGTATAAGAAGGACATAAAACCTGTTAAAGATTTGGGCATAAGGGATGATTTTTTTTGCACAGGTTCATCCTAAACTTTTCTGCACTGAAAATTGTATTGAATTTTGCTGTTTCATTTAATGTTCCAAGCATCGGAAACTGCATTGAAGAAGTATTTAGACATGTCAGCCATTCGAGTCACAGATAGATTTTGATATATAGTTGTGGGCTTTAGATCTTTACTTCAGTGGAGTTTTCCTGGCTACAGTCTTTACATGTGATCCAATCCTTAGAGCCCTAGATTATGATAATAAATTTGAATTTAAGCTAGATAAACCCCTGTCAGGGTGATTTATATGATTTCAATGAAAGGGTGTTTTTGGACTATAGCTTTCAGTTTCCTAGATGGAAGCCTACATTAATTCTCATCTAAGCACAGGAGATAAAGATGTCAATGTAAGAAACTGCTTTTCAATTAGAGAATCTACATTGGATTAGGAGGGGAAACAAATGGAAGGTGTTTTTTGAAAACATAAATTCACCCCCTGTCTGTCTAAGTGTTGTGGGTTTTTTCCTGACTTTTGTTTCAGAATACATTTTGTGATATTAATGTCATGATTAACGCATGAAGTAAATAATGACATTTTTTCCACAGGCTTCCTAAAAAATAGGTCAAACTTGATGTGAATACGGCGTGAAAAATAAAAAAGTGTCGTAAAGGATTTTTCACCATTCATTTCCTCATATCATTTGTTGAAGTATATGATACCTTTGTTAGTAGAGACACAAAAGCCATCTTCACAATGTTTTTCTTTGTTTTGATCTTTCATAATTAGTTCGTTTGAGGCTTATTTATTTGATGTGTTAAGGTAACTTGAGAATGAACATGTATACTCTGAACTTGGTTTTTGACAGTTCTTTAGAATGCAACACTCTCTGTACATCCCCATCTCTCTTGCCTGTCATTATCATTTCATTTATGGAAAGTCTTTTTTGTTTCATTTTTTCATCATATTCAATCTCATTAATGAGTGCAAACACATCAATATCTCATTCTTAATGGAATGATTTTCACTCTCTTAAAATGGTTCTGCTAGAGAGGTCTCACAACACATACTTTTGAAATAATGATCCACTGTTATTGGATCATAAAGCCTACATAACAACATGGGGTGTAAAGTAACATGTTAAATAATATACAATGTCACTCTTTCTTTCATATTTTCCAAGAATCTATATTTGTCTCTCAATTGGAAGAGACAAGACATTTAAATTTACCCCCAAGACGTTCAACCCAATGTCTGATATAATGATGTATGAGTTTGTTTTTCAGGTTCTGTTTATCTCCTTTGTGAAAAGAAATGTCATTTCAAGAAATATAGTAAAATGGATGATTGTTAAAGTATCATTTACGGATTTTGTCTTCTTGTGCATGTGTTTCAGGACAATGGAAACTGGGGGAAAAAAAATAGCACAAATATGTCAAGAATTTGGGATGAAAATGTTTTTCTTTTACTAATATCTTGACAATGACATGTAACTAAGGGTTCATTTGTCAGAATCTTTTTAGCAATCATGTACTTATTATCTCGGTCTTTCTTCTTTTTTGCAGTGACAGATTGTGTTCATGAATATGTAAGTTCACAATCCAAAAATGGCACCTTTATGAGTCCCCAGTACCCTAATCCTTACTCGGAAAACATGCAATGCAGATACACATTCCAAGGACAAGGAAGAGAGAGGGTACAGATCATCTTTATGGACCTCGACCTCAATTACCGTTCAGGGGATCCCTCAGATCCATTTGAGTAAGTATTTACCATACATTATTGAAAAACATTCAAAAATACTTAAACAAAATCCAGAGATATTTAAAAACTGAAGTCCCTTTTAGTTTTTTTGATAGTTTCTCCACAGCAAAATGTATTTTCATTTTTTTACCCTCATCATTGGGATTTGATAGTTATCCTATTCAAAAATTGAAGAGCAATTCTACCTCTGATCTGGCTAGTTCTACGGTCTATATATTTCAGTATGTTGGAGCAAAGATAGTCACTACTGTTTCTTTGTGATTCTGTTTGATATTAGTAACAGAAAATCTAGCAATATGCTATAGTGAAATAACAAAAAAAAAGTGATTTTCTTTTACACTCACCAAGAATAAATCATAACCTGACTGGCCCCAATTACATTAAACTAGTTGATGTGGAATGAACTACAGAGAACCTTCCTGATTCCTGACAATAAAAGGAAGGATGATGAATTGTCCTCAGTAGGCAATTTAAAAAAGAATTTTCACAAAATCTGAAAGGAAAATCCTCTCAGACAGACTCATTCTCACTAGGGAAGGAGACCCATGATTACAAAAATCTGCGGGGAGAAATCTCAAGCTTTGTCTTGCTTGACAGATGTAGAAATATTGGATGGCAGGGTGGTTTTTTGTTGATGAAAATTCTAGTTCGATGCCAGAATATAGACTGATTTTTTTTATTTAGCATGAAAAGCTTGAGCTTAACTTTCTGTGAGTAGAATCCGCTGAAGTATGAAACAGCTTTCCCTCAGCAGTGGACGGTTTCTTTAGAATTCATAACAATGCACTAATCCAATTGATGGCAGCTTCTTTTTTGTATTTGATTGCGCCAATTCATAATGCATAAACAGAAATATTTGTTCAAGTCTCAAGTTTCTTGAACTCTTTAAAAAAAAAATACACAGTTAAACCAATTATTGGGGCCACCTTTGGGACCAAGATTGAATTGGTCAATAGAAAAGCGGTCTCATTAGGAAGTTTTTCCACTCTAAGGATAATTGATTTATATATAAATTAGACCTGTTTGTTAGTACGTAGTCTTAGTAAGTATTTGATCCTTTATGGGTGTTTTTTTAGCACCTTGGAATGGCTTATCTCCAAATCCCTTTGATCTCATTTTTATCGAATGAGATCATCCACCTTAAATCTCTGTTATTAGTTAGCTTCACAAATAAAGAATAAAACTTTTGACAGTCAATCCACATACTGCAACTTTCTGATATCACAAAGTACTTGGAAAAGAACTGGGAAGAGTTCATATTTTTGTACGTCCAATTATGTGTAATACATTTTACTTGTATCCTGTGCAAGGAAGTATTCCTTTTCCTTTATGTGGTTATCAATTTTCTCGAATTATATCATTAGGAAGAAGAAAACACGTAACAGAGACTATACTTTCCTAAAGATTGTTTTCATGATCTTAATTGGAAAGAATTATGTAAGATAAGATGAGATAAGATAAGATAAGATAAATGTTATTGGCTAATATAGATATTGAAATTTGTGCTGGTGGTTACATTGTGAAAATAAAATAATAAACAGTTACATTTTTACAATACAAGTCTTTGACATATAGTGCAACACCACCACCTATGTGAGAGCCTGTAACTTTTAAAAGTGTAACGGAATGCTTACATATAAAACCTCCGACATTTCAAATTGGCCTTATCATGTAAAAACACAACATCACTTTGCAAGTAATTGCTTTCTCAAGGTATAGTATGAATATGACAACCACATTTGGAAAATGTGTTATTTGATCCTTTTTTAAGCTTACATTTCAAATTTCTTGGTTATGGTTTCATTTGAAATTATGTGTATTCAACTTTTTTATCAAATGCAATTGTTGAAAAAATATTGATGAAATGTTAAGATTTCTTGATGTTTTTTATTTTGATTGACAAATCACGGTTTGTTCTCTTCATCAAGAGTCAATTTACTAGGTATTGTTATATCTATGTGGGTGTTTTAACAAGAGTCTTTACATTTT
>JAVSBT010466318.1:0-12754 GCA_033118115.1 Pharyngocirrus eroticus
CATTCGAATGACATATCTTGAAAGCCAGTGAAAAAATATTTCACTTGAAACTTCCCGGTTTCGAACCGGGGACCTTTTGCACGACAAGCCAGTTTGCAAATAGCAAACAGAACGTGCTATGCATCAGGCCATGAAAGCTCTCATATATTGGAAACACTGATATTGTGGAGTATCTTTTACTGTCCAAAGCTGATGTATACCATGAAGATAATAATGGTTTTACAGCTCTTCATTATGCTGTCCTCACTGGTCATGTAGATATCATAAAGCTTTTACTGAACTCCATGAATGATACTAAAAGAAGAAGTCGCTCTCTTTCACTACAAGCTGCTGTCCAAATGGGACATGTGGATGTCACGAAATTGCCATTAGAAGCTGCGGAAGACTTAAAGCATGCGGCAGGCTTGGGTTCATCATTATTATCAATTCAGGAGCGTGTCATAGAAATATTATTGGAAGCTGGAGAAAATGTAAATCAGTTGAACAATGAAGGGGTCACTCCTCTTTATCTAACTATTTCATGTGGAACTGTATCACTTTTTAATATGCTATTAGAGCATAATGCAGATGTCAATTTTACAACAGATGCTGGATTTACTATTCTTATGCAGGCTTCATTGAATGGTAATGCTGAAATGGTTGATTATCTGTTGTATTTCAAAGCAGATATAGCTAAAACAAATGGTTTGGGGTTAACAGCACTACATGTTGCTGCCTCACTAGGACATGTCGATGTTATACATTTACTAATAGCTGCTGGAGCAAATGTGAATCAGGTGAGCAAGGAAGGTGACACACCAGTGCTCATAGCTGCAGAAAATAAAAAACTTTCAGCAGTAAAGGTTTTGTTCGCTCATCAAGCAGATATCAACATTGCAAATAACTATGGGGCTACTGCCCTTATTAAAGCTTCATTCAGTGGTGAAGTTGATATAGTGAAATATCTTTTGAAGTCTAAAGCAGACATTTCTCAAGATGAAAACATGGGTTTCACAGCACTTCATGCTGCTGTTCAAAAAGGTCATTTGAGTATTATAAAACTTTTATTAAATGCTGGAGCAAATGTGAATCCGAGGATCAGGGAAGGTGCAACACCAATGTATATGGCAGCACAAAGGGGGGCACTTTCAATTATAAAGACTTTAGTAGATCATCAAGCTGATATTAATTTGGCAACGAATCTTGAATGGACCCCTCTTATAGTGGCATCATATTCTGGTAATACTGTCTTGGTGAAATACCTTTTGTCAGTTCAAGCGGATGTGAACCTTGTAAATGAGGACGGTTTGACAGCTTTACATTTTGCTGCCAAAAATGGTCATGTTGAGGTAATGGAATTGCTGATAGGCGCTGCTGCAAATGTAAATCAGGTGACCAAGGAAGGTGCAACACCTTTGTATCTGGCTACACAGGATGCAGAACTTTCAGCAATAAAGGTTTTGGTAGCTCATCAAGCAGATGTCAATATTGCAACGAATCTTAGATGGACTCCTCTTACTGTAGCCTGTTTTAAAGGTACGGCTGAAATAGTGTAATATCTTTTGATGTCCAAAGCAGACACATCTTTAACAACTGACATAGGTTTTACAGCACTATATGAAGCTGCCAAAAGAGGTCATATTCATGTTATAAAATTGTTAATAAATGCTGGAGCGAATTTAAACCTAAGCACGGAGCCTGTTCTCATAGCAAAACAAGACGGATATACGTCTGTTGTAGAATTACTAGAAGCAAAAGTCTGTTTTGCAATGAATCGTGATTATACTTTTCCCCTACAGTACTTCTTCAAGTGATGTCAATGAAATTCTCCCTATAACATAACAATTATTTAATGATTTATAAGGAGATTGTCTTTTTTGCCAACTGTAAGGATTGAGTTTTGGTTATGGTTATGGTTATGGTTATGGTATGAGTTGCAATAGATGCACCGTTATAAGACATGTACATGTAATTTATTTTACAATATAAGATAAAACAAATAGTTAAGGTGTAATTGTGCTATAATTTAAAAAGGAATGTAAGGAGAGCAAGGTGTGTATAGTGGTTAAGGTAGCTGATCAAGATCCATGCATGCATCAAAAGACCCACATCCCTTACAACAGTCTTCTTACTGGTCTTCTAGGTAGTAAAATGCACGAATGACTTTATCTAGGACGAATGTAAGAATGATAGAGGGCCCCCATGCTTGGATCAAATTCTGATATATATTTGCTCATATGGAAATATGAAAAATGGTTTTACAAATCAGATTTCCTATGTAAATTCACCATATGTTTTTCAAAAAATATGTATTTGTCATATTTCCATAGAAGAAAAAATATCAAAATTAATTCTAGGTGGCGCTAAGACTGAATTTACTGAATTTACCTATGCTGAACAAATATTATTGAAAAAATGTTTGAACACCTTGAGTTTTAAACAACCCTGATTTTGATATTTTGAATACATGTATAGGTTTCATATTGTAAACATCTTTGATGCAATAAAAAAAAGTAGACTGACTCTGGGTATATCTTTCATTCATGTTTTATTAGACTTATGTCACAGTTTTGGTTTAAAAAGAAAATGGCCTATTTAGCGAAATCAAATATACAAAATAAAAGTGTCTGTAATGATAAGACCTAACTGAATTGAGATTTTTGTTTGACTTTGTTTAAGGTCTAACCGAACTAACACCTTTGAACGAAAAAAATGTAGACTAGGAAGAGGAAAATATTCAATTTGTTTTTCCGATTTACTTAAATGATGTACAACAAACTATTCAATGACAAACCCATTTTGACAACTGTTTAAAGTAAAATCAGGACTTTTGAAGACATATTTTTCCCATTGATCTTTGATGTGTATGTACCATTACCAGGCTGTTGGCACTATCTAGTGGAATAAGGAGGTCACTTTTACAGTTTAAGTATTTTTTCGGTTGCTAAGACATGGTGGTCTTTGCTCCCAGATACATAATGACTGCTGCCATCTTATGCCAAAAATCTTTTTTTTTTTTATCTTCATTGTTCTTGTACTTAAATTGTTTAAAATGGAGAGTGTTATGAACACTTGATTGATACATTGTACATTTTGATCATTTTTGGAAAATGATTTTTTGACTGCTACAGAACAAAAGAATAATAAAATACATCCCATGAAGGGTATCCAAGTTTCATCTGACATTAATTTTCAACATTGTTTACCAAGTTTCATTGAGGCTCAGATGACTTTAGTTTAAATTTTGTAAAAAATGCTCTAATCTATTACACAACGAAGCACTGAAGAGAACAATAATTCACTTCTAAAGGCCCGGATTTAAACCATGGACCTTCTGCATAGTATGCCAGGATGTCAATTAAAGCTATCACGATACTCCATTGGTTAATCGTCTTTTTAGCAGACGACATTATACAAAACAGACAATAATACAAATTCATGGTAATGGGCCTTGTACTTGTGCTTCCTTTTGATAGTCACTCATGCAGATCTCAGTCAATAGGAAAAATAATGAAATTGTTTACAATGAACCTTTTGAAAATTGTGTTAAAGGAATTATATATCATAACTCTCATAACCAAAAGACTTTAACAACAGAGTCTGAAATTCTTCCAGGAGACAAAGCAGTTGGGGCAAGTTAAAGTTTTACATTTCCTTGCATATCTTGAGACATTGGCACATTCGACTGTGCGTTATGACGGCGGTGGTAAAAGAACTTGAACACTAGGTATGTATTCGACATTTCGGACTTATTTATTTGATCAATCATTACCGCTTGTTTGTTTTAGTTTACTAGCTTAAACTCTTGATCATCTATAAACCTACATGTATACAGCAAACATTTTAGGTTGGCACCCAAGCCTACGACCCTAGGACATAGCCTAGGGATTCTAATTTACTCCCTTTCCAAATGACTTGGATTGTTCAGATGATATCGACAGAAGAGGGCTTGATTCCCAATCTAAGATTATTGCCGTATATATAAACGTAGGTTCAATACCTTTTTGATGACGCATGTAACATATTTGAAATTCTAAAAAATTAGGACTGAAATAGTAAAGTAGCTAGAAATCTTGTTGATCTATCGGAATGTTAAATCACTTCTGTTATTCTCTGCTAATTCTAAAAAAATTGCCATAAACATATGAAACAGATAATGATATTAGAAATGATAGAGTACATTTTTTTATTGAAACAAAACAATTCATGAGGAATTATTATCTCATAACTTTTCGTCCTCACCAAGAGGGCTGGATCACATGAATGGTCATCTGATTAACGATGAATGTTATCCCTCTCATGAAAGTCAATTTACTCTATCATGGTGATTGGAACCAATAATGTATTTGTCAATATGATACTAGAAATGTTTGTATAAAGAAAACATTCTGTTGTGCATTTATTGCACAGCAATTTTCAAGCCTAACATTATGTAGACTTAAAGTCAAACATACACCACCTCTACTCAAACACATGGGTCATGCTTTAGCTAAAGTTCAAAAAGGCAGCTCCTTTATATCACCAATTGTTCGACAAATCGGTTTTATATTCGCTGTTGATTATTTTTTTAGAAAGAGTTGAAGATGGGTCTGGACAGGACTTGCGCTGTTTAGTGTAAACTAATAGGCTGTCCCATATACCAGTACTTGTTTAAGTCTACTTGGTCACCAACAACCTTCTTTCAATGTTTTAGTTGTACGTGTAGAAGTTGAAACAGATAGTTTGGCGTTAGCTTCTTTTACTGGGTAGGCTCAATTGGCAAAACATTACGGAGGATACAATTAATATATTTTCCATCCATATTAAGACTAGAAAATAGTATGGTCCATGATGTATTCTAGCATCTATCACTTTGCTCATTGCACTGTACACCTTTCCTACATGTATTACAGTTTCAGGTCAGATCGATCTTCATAACAGAGCATAACTTTTACAGAAGAACTTAATGCTGGTCTAATACACGTGTCTAATACCACTGTCCAATGAAATACAACGATCTACTGCTTTAGTCTTTATGGTTCAATAACTTATAGCAGACGACAAAAAAACTAGCAGACCACAATACAAAAAAACATGGTTAAGGCCTTGTAATTCCGCTTGATAAACAATCGTGTGGAGAAGAACCGTGTCCAAGGCGTGCGAAACCTATAGGTGAGAAGACTTTGTAATGCAACCTTTGAAGCTATCAGGCTTTGTTGAGCCCATCAACATGCGCGTTATGATGGTGGTGGTGATACTAGAACATTTGTAAATGTTTGGTCCGATATATATGAAATGCTATGGTATAGATAAACAGTATGTCATATACATGTACATACATGTATATAATATATACTTGTCGACAGTAGTATAGTTGCAGGGATTTTTGAAAGGGGGTTGGGTGGGCAATGCAAGCAAAGGTTCGAAACGTCGATTCTATTAACATGAGTACAAATATGCGCATTTCTACTGAGTCCAGCCAAAGGCAAAGAGGGTCCGGATCTACCTCTGGATCCGCTACAGGTCGAGCTAGAAGACACAGTTCAGTACATCTATACTTTTATGATTCTCTATAAGGTAATGTTGGGAGAGATATTCACCAATTTTTTGACAAATACGTTTAATTTTTGTTACTGATTTAGAAAGAGTTGAACATGGAAATGGACAGGATATGTGCTCTAAGACTTGCAACTGTCTTAACTATCATTACAGGTGCTCTTTGTGGAGGAGGTACGTAAATGAATTTATTTCATCTCATTACGTTTAACACATAACCAATAAAATATTAGAATACATAGTGATACTTTCATACCACTACATCAAGGGTTGACTCCAGTTTACCCCTAAAATATCACTAACAACACTAAACATCACTAATTAATTTTACTTAGAGTGTGTCTGTCCATGGAAAGGGAATATTTTTTTTGTTAACACACCTAACAATGCAAATAGTAAGATTCAGATTTTACGGATAAGCTCAGTAAATATTATTCACAAAAGAAGAAATTTAAATCAAATATTGCTTTTTATATTCTAAGTCAGTGGTTTTCCATAACTGGTGTACAATACAAGAACAATTTGATTTTTATAGAGGACCACGCATGTCCTTATGATTCATTACATATTAGTAATGCCCATATTGCCCTAAAACTTACAAATGACAAAATGTTCAACTTGCACCCTCTCCTATTACATTTCTGTGGTACATGCCCAGAAATTAGCATTTTGACAAATTACATACGATAGTCAGTTTCCTGATAGGACACAAACACTATTGACGTTATTTGACACACGTGTTGAAAATTCCCAAACTTTTGATAAACTTGACATTGAGACAATATCGGGTTTCACATAATTTTCAAATTATTTTGTAGAAACTGAAAAAGATCACATGATCCAAGAAAATGTTTGGAATTCTCTTATGTTTCATTCTTCAACTGGGCAAGCACAATTGGTGAAACATTTATTGCAATCTGGACATAACGTTCATCAAACAGATGACAATGGTTTTACAGCACTTCATGTTGCCTCTAAGAAAGGCCATGTAGATGTTGTAAAACTGTTGTTGGATTATGGAGCTGATGTGAACAAATGCTGCAATAAAGGAACTTCACCTATTCATATTGCAGCAAGACATGGTCACCTATCTATTGTAAGGACGCTGGTAGCTTATCAGGCAGAAGTTGATTTGGAAGCAGATTGTGGATGGACCGCTCTTGTCGCGGCTTCTAGTGCAGGTTTCATAGAAATTGTTGATTATCTGCTGCTGTCTAAAGCAGATGTAAATAAAAAAGATGACAATGGTTTCTCAAGTCTTTGCTATGGTATAATATACGATCATGCAGATATAGTAACACTGCTCCTGAAAGCTGGGGCAAATGTGAATGAGATAAACAATCTAGGAGACACACCTATCTGCCTGGCAGCATACGTAGGACACCTTTCAATTTTAAAGATATTATTAGCTCACAAAGCCGATGTGAATTTTGCAGGAATCCATGGATCTAGACCACTTCTCTATGCTTCTTTTTTTGGATACACTGAAATTGTGGGGTACCTTTTGACATATAAAGCTGATGTAAATATTGCAGATAGTTCAGGTTTTTCAGCACTTCATTACGCTGCCCAATTTAGCCATACTAGAATTCTGACACTGCTATTGGATGCTGGAGCCAATGTGAATCAGATGAACTACAAAGGAGCCACACCCTTCCATTTGGCAACAGAAACTGGTAATCTCTCAATTATAAAGAAACTAGTAGCTTACAAAGCAGATGTTAATAAATCAAAAAATGATGGCATTACCCCTCTCCATTTAGGGGCAATTGAAGGTCATCTTAAAGTAGTAACATATTTGTTGCAATGTAAAGCAGATGTATCTCTTGCAGACAAATATGACGGCTCTACAGCACTTCACCTTTCTGCCAAACTTGGTCATATGAATATAGCAAAACTATTACTGAAGGCTGGAGCAGATGTCAATCAAATGAATAACAAAAATGTGACTGCCATACACTTGGCCACAGTAGGTGGTCATTTTTCCTTTTTAAGGTCACTTGTAGCTCACAGAGCAAATATCAACTTGGCAGATTCTGATGGAACTACCCCACTCATTAGGGCTTCCAGAGATCGAAATACTGAAATAGTAGAATATCTGTTACAAAACAAGGCAGATGTAGATATTTCAGATAGTATAGGAAACACAGCACTTCACTATGCCGTTCGTTCATTTAATTGTGATCAAGATTTAATTAAAGCTAATGTAGATGTCATAAGAATATTACTGAAGGCAGGAGCAAATGTGAACAAGGTCAACAGTCAAGGTTTCACACCATTCTTAGAAGGTGCAGCGAGTGGAGATTCGGAAGTGGTTCAGTTACTGTTGGCTCACAACCTTAGGGCAGTTACTAGTAGGTCTATCGTAACACACGAAGGAGACACTACACTTATCATGGCTTCCAGAGATGGACATACCGAAAAACTGGATTATCTGTTGCAATCAAAGGCAGATGTAGATTTTTCTGATAACAACGGAAGCACAGCCCTTCACATGGCTGTAAATAAAATGAACTGCGATAGCAATGCCAATAATACAGGTATGATAACACTATTGCTAAATGCAGGAGCCAATGTAAACAAGGTAAACAATGAAGGAATCACACCTTTTCACCTGGCAGTTCGTCGACATTTGTCAGTTGTAAAGTTATTAGTAGCTTACAAAGCAGATATCAACATGCCCGATAATGTAGGAGAAACACCTGTCATTATAGTTTCCAAAGAAGGAAAATTTGATATATTAGAATATCTGTTGCAATCACAAGCGGATATAACTTTTCCAGATAACGATGGCTGCACAGCCTTGCATTACGTTGTCAATAGTTGTGGCTGTTGTATTGATATGGATACAAATAATTCTGGTAAGACTATAAAACGATTACTGGAAGCAGGAGCAAATGTAAATAAGGTTAACAACGAAGGAGCCACGCCTATTCACATAGCTACAGCTTTTGGACACCTGGAGGTGGTGAAGTTACTAGTAACTAATAAAGGAAATATAAATATTGCAACAAATAAAGGAGACACTCCTCTTATCATGGCTTCTACAAATGGACACACTAATGTTGTCGAATATCTGTTGCAAGCAAAGGCAGATGCAGATATTTCAGATAAAAACGGCCTCACAGCACTACATATTGTCGTGGGTAGAAATATTTTCAACACCAATGCAACCAAGGAAGATTGTTTTGATATAATACAGCTATTATTGAATGCAGGGGCAAATGTCAATAAGGTGAACAATGAAGGAGTCACACCAATCTACAAGGCTGTAGGTGGGCCTTTATCAGTTATAGAGTTACTTGCAGCTCATAAAGCAGACATTGATATGGCTACAAATGAAGGAGACACCCCTCTTATATTTGCTTCTGCAATAGGACACTTTGAAACTATGAGATTTCTTTTGCAAGGAAAGGCAAGTGTTTCTCATATGAATAACAATGGTTTAACACCACTCCTTGGAGCAATAGATAATGGACATACACATGTCATAGAAATGTTACTTGATTTTGGAGCAAATGTAAATCAATGCTACACAGATGGATTTTGTCCTGTTCACATTGCATCGGTGCGTGGACATTTGTCAATTCTTATGGCTCTTATGGACCACAATGCAGATATAAATGTGGTACAAAAAGATGGGTTGACCCCTCTTATCTTTGCATCATTTAATGAAAAGACTGATATTGTGGAGTATCTTTTGCTGTCTGGAGCCAATGTATACCATGAAGATAAAAATGGTTTAACAGCCCTATATCTTGCCGTTATCTTTGGTCATGTAGATATCATAAAGCTTTTACTGAAAGCCATGAATGATATTACAAGAAGAAGTCGCTCTCTTTCACTGCATGCTGCTGTCCAAATGGGACATATCGATGTCACGAAATTGTCATTAGAAGCTGCCCAGGATTTAACACATGCAGCTGGCTTGGGTTCATCATCTTTGTCAATTCAGGAGTATGTTACACAAGTGTTGTTGGATGCTGGCGAAAACGTAAATCAGGTCGACAATGAAGGGGCCACACCTATTTATCGAGCTATAACATACAGCACTGTATCACTATCAATCTTAAATATACTATTGAATCATAAAGCAGACGTTAATATTGCAACAAATGATGGATTAACCCCTCTTTTTATTGCTTCATTGAAAGGGAATACTGAAATGGTAAAATATCTATTGGAGTTCGAAGCAGACGTTTCTCTTACTACTGATAAAGGATTTACAGCTCTTCACGCTGCTGCTGAAAATGGGCATGTTGATGTTGTGAAACTATTAATGGAGAATGGAGCAGATGTAAATCAAATGAGCAAAGATGGTGTCACTCCTGTACATGTGGCCACACAAAGTGGAAAACTTTCAGTGGTAAAGGTTTTGATTGCTCATCAAGCAGATGTCGATTTGGCATTGAATAATGGCCCGTCCCCCCAGATTTTGGCTACGAAGTTTGGTCATGTCTGCAAAAGAATAAATGTGTTGCTATCTACAACTGAAGCAGATATGAACCGTTGGGGTGATGGTGGTGTTCTGAATGTCATCTATATGTCTGGTATGCCAATAGTTCAAATACTTGTAGCAGATTTCAATTTGAAAATTACTCATGGGTCGACCCCTCTTATGATAGCTGCTTTTGAAGGTGAAAGTGAAATAGTAAAGTACCTTTTAAAGTCTGAAGCAGATATATCTATTTTTGATGATATGGGTTTCACAGCACTTCATTACGCTTCCCAGGGAGATCAAATTGATGTTATAAAACTCTTGTTAGATGCTGGAGCAAATGTTAATCAGATAAGCAAAGAAGGTGCTACACCTTTGTACATAGCTACACAAAATGCCAAACTTTCAGCAGTCAAAGTTTTGATAGCTCACCAAGCAGATGTCAATATGGCCACTAAGAATGGATCTACCCCTCTTCTGACAGCCTGTTTAAATGGATTTTCTAGTTTAGTAAGATATCTTTTAATATCTAAAGCAGATGTCACCCATACAGATAAAAGAGGTTTTACAGCACTTTTTGCAGCAGCCCAAAATGGTCATATACTCATTGTAAAACTGCTGATGAATGCTAGAGCAAATTTGAACCATTTTGATCCTTCCCTGAGAAAGGAAGCTATCCTCATAGCAAGACGATATGGTTATCAGTCTATTGAAATGTTACTTGAAGCAAAAGTTTGTTTAGCAATGAGTGATGGTTACACTCTTCTTCTACAGCACTTCTTTAAAAGTTTTAGATGAACTTCTCACTACGTGGATTATATGATAATCATCTGAAAATGAAATGAAAATAAAAACATTTATATTGCACCCATTTCCATTTATAATGCTGTAATTCTGTAATTCTGTAGTGTATAATTATTATTATTTGTTAGATAGTATGTAAGTACATTGAACAAAATCTCAATGGATGGAGTTCTTGAATAACAGACATGAATGAATAGACAAATAGATTATTAAATACAAGGCATTGTTTTATGTTCGACGTTTCATAAGTGCAAGCTCTATTTTCTTCTCTCAGTTTCCTTTTATATCCATGAAAGCGAAAGTAGTTTTAACTTGTAGAATTAGGGTATTACCACTCCAGATATCTCCTGAGTAATGGATGATTTTTTCCCATGGCTCTCACTCATCATGTGTATACAAGGATTCAAAATATTAACAATAGTTTCTAGAAATTAGTGTCCATTTTACCTGAAATTTCTACTTTCAAGCTACCCACCAAAGGGGTTCTCATAACCCTATAACTATAAATGTCTTGTAGAAAAATATCATATGGTTGATAATAGTTCCACCCAGGTATATAACATGCACAATATGAATGGATTTTGCTGACCCCCATGTTCTGTGATTTTTGAATTTTGCCTGGTTTTCACATGCAGTGCCTCTTAAATCACCATAGTGATATTTATGATGCTATTCTTTCAGATTTCCCTAGAAGATGAAAAATATGAAAATTAACTCCAGTTGGAGCTAAGACTTAATTCACAATTTTTATGAAAAAACATCATTAAAAGGAAACGTCTCAACACCTTTGTACCTTGTATAAAACAACAACGTTTTTGATCTTTTATGATACATGTATAGGTTTCATATTGTAAACATCTTTGATATAATAAAAAAAGTAGAATCACTTTTGGTATGAGTTAACTTTCCTACATGTTTTATTAGACTTATGTCACAGTTTTGATTGACAAAGAAAATGCCATTTAGTGAAATCAAACAAAGAAGATAGAATGTTTTGAAAAAGTGTCTGTAATGATAAGACCTTATTGAATTGAGAACAAAAATATTCGTGTTCAAATCTTTCAGAACTAACATATTTCAAATAAGAAATGATGACTATAGGAAAGGGAAAATATTTTAAAAAAAAATCCGATTTACTTAAATGATGTACAGCAATACTGTTCAAAATGCTCTGCATTATATTACACAACGAAGCAATGAAGTGAACAATAAATCACTTGATATTGCCTTTGTTTGAACTATGGACCTTAAGCATAGTATGCCAGTATGACAATTCAAGCTATCACTCTACCCTATTGGCAATCCAAGTGCTCTTCTTTTTAGCAGACGACACATAAAAAGCAGACGACAATACAAATTCATTGTCATGGGCCTTGAACTTGTGCTATACTTCCTTTTGATAATCACTCGTGCAGAGAAGGGTGATCTCAATCAACAAGCAAAATATATAGGTGAAATCGTTTGCAATGAAATTTTGGAAGTTGTGGTTAAGGAATTATAAATTATACGTTTTCAGGTTGCATGATTGTCTGAATTCAATACCTCTTACAACCAAAAGACGTTCATAAACGTGTGTTCAATTCTTGCTGTCGCAATTCAATTGCCAGGAAACAAAGGAGTTTACATTTCATTGAAAGTCATACCTTGGTACATCAAACTGTGTGTTATAGCGGTGGTGATATACGAACATGATTGCTAGGTTTGTATTTAATCACTAATTTCCGTGTTGTTAGTCTAGTACAGCATAAAATCTTGTTCATCTACATATGGATTCTAATTCACCCCATTTCTTAATGACTTGGGTAGTTCAGATAGTAGCGACAATGGAGGGTATAGGAACATTTGTAGGCTTGATTCCCAATCTAAGATTATTGCCGTATACATGTAGTTTTAAAACCCTGTTTATGAATTATATAAATATATTTGAAATTCTGTTGATTAAACAGGCGCGGCGCAACAGAAAAATTATTGGGGGGGGGGCCAAATATCTTATCCCAA
>JAVSBT010466429.1:7104-22699 GCA_033118115.1 Pharyngocirrus eroticus
GATGGTAAACAGTATCAGGAGTTAGTGAATACAAGGTGCTAGTGGGTTGGGTCAAAGAATTATTTCAATATTTTAGTAGAAGCCGTCATTTTTTTCCCATAAGGTTAGTAATTATTTTTTGTCCTCTAAAAACTAATTACCCATCCTTGTCCCATCATGTAGTTTAGGATAAATCATTCAGTGAATAGAAACCTGTATAAGTCAAATATAACTATATAAAAAGAAACCGTTGTAAAGGTATATTCCTATAGTTTTTTTAATCAGAGTATATTTTCTTGAAGAACCAATGTCTTTCTATTTGTTTATTATTTTTTTGATAAAGCATAAACAAAGTGTCATGTATTTCTTCAGCATGGAAAACTTTCCAGCACTATTTTGTCTTTTTTAATGAGCACGTTTCACAATTTTGCCCATACATCCATACTTTTTTGTAAGTTTTGTTTTTGAAAAATTTCTTAGTAGAAGAGAATGTTTGTTTGATTTCAATTTTATTGAATGTGACTCTGCTATATCACAACTGTACAATATTTTCATATTTTTATAATTACGTTTCTATCTTATCTAGTCTATGTGACTTGTAAAGATGTAGTATATCCTACTGTAAATTTGCCTTCGTGTGGAGAAAGTTTTAGTTTTAGTCACAGTTTTATTTGATTTTTCTTCAAAATAATATGGACAGAGGAGAGTGGGGGTGGGGTACCCCACAGAGTTATACTAGATTTCATTTTTTATTCAAATTTTTATATTGTTACTGAAATTTTGAATTTTTTTTAAAAGATATTTATTGTGTACCAGTTATTTCCATCCCATTGCTTATAACAATTTTTTCTAGTTTGAGATACATTTGTTTAGCAAAGAATGTAAGCTTGAATACAACACTTTTGTAAGCTATGCACCTTTGTAAGAAAATGATTCAATCTAAAGAATGTTAGTGAGATTGTTTCATCTTTGAGTTTGCATGGTAAGGTCTGCTAGCATGACAGACATTTTACGTGAATCTGACATAGGACTTGTCATGAAAATCCAGTTACTTAACTTCCATGACCAAGAATAATCATATGATTAGTATAATGCATTTGGTTACTTCCATGTTCCTGTTGAGAAGTTTTATATCAATGTACATGGGACCACCTCAACATGGTGATCATTGAAGATCTATTTTTCCTATTATAGAGTCTAGTAAGCAGTGGGGAACATATGTCATACAGTTCTATGGAAGTCACCAGCCAGACACAGCAGCACCACTCCTCTCACCATGTTCACCACAATCTATCACCTTCAGATATAGAGGAGGCTAGTGGCCAACCAACCCAAAGTGATGATGATGATATACGCCCTCTACACACTGACACAGAGACACCTCAGATCATTTACTCTGAGGATGAAGAGGCCACGCCAAAAGAAGGATCCACAAATGTCAATGCCAACAGGTTTGATGAAGTTGAGGACCCAACTACTGAACAAAGAGGAGCTCTTACTTCTGTGTTTGTATTTATAATGAAACAGAGTTATGTAGCTACACTGATTGTCATGATGGTAAGGGAATCAAACAAGAATTGAAAAAGACCACTGTAATATGCACTTAGCTTTGATATATTCAAATCTGGTTTTCTTTATTATCATTCTCATGTATACAAACAAACAAATTCAATTATTTTAAGCCATCAAATTACTGAAAATGTACTTATAAGAATAACAACATTTTGATTGTTCATATTTTTTGGAGAAATTTGTCTTCAATTAGGAACAGTATTCATGGAAAGTACTCTAATAAAGGAAAAAATATGAAGAATAAGATTACGGTGTGTGTTTTACTGTGCTGTTTAATATGTTTACAGAAATTGTATTTTATTTATTTTTCTAGGCCTGGAGTATCACCTACCATTCCTGGCTGACTTTTGTCTTCTTGTTGTGGGCTTGTGTTATCTGGTGCACCCCTAAGCAGAGAACAGTTTGTCTTAGTTGTGCTCCACTCATTGTTGTCTATGCAGAGGGTCTACTTGTAGCACAGTATGTGTGGTCGTTTAATCTTAAAGATGTGTTCCCAAATTACACTGTCGATGGCTTCCCATACTCTGAAATCGGTCTAGAAAGCTATGATTATCCTTGTATTCATCTTGCTGTGCAGGTAAGGGTTAATGATACCTGCTTTTTTTTGTTTTATTCAGATGTATATGCACCAATGAAAGATATTCCTCACTGCCATTTTACATTTTAAAAGAAACCTATTTATTAGAAAATGCAATAATTAATTGCAAAATCGATACAGTTCTGATATTTCTGTCATACTTTTTTGAAAAACATCCAAATTAAGAAGGATAAAATGTCACTGAGTGAGTATGTACAGACATGTGGGAGCTACAAAGTCATCCATTGGTGGTGCAGAAAGATATTTGAAATTTATTTTTTTAATGCTATGTCTTGTTCTGTTTTTTTTGTTTCTTTAGTGCCTTTTCACAGTCATGTTCTGGATCACATTGCGTCAAGATGTGAGAGAAAAAAAGATGACAAAGGATTTAGAGAAAGCTCTATCTGGTTTACCTCTTTCAGATGTAGAGCACAAAAAATTATCTTACACCTCAACTCGCCGTAAGTATTATCAAAATTTCTACACAGTTCCTAAAACTTGTAACTTGTATATGTGTATAAATGATAAGTTCCTATTATTAGATATTACTAAAACATAATTTAATGGAGTGGATGATTTCTTCTTTTCTTTTCTGACTGTCACTAAATTGGCATCAAAGGACATCATGAATACTAGTACATATACAAACAAGGGTTTTAACAAATAACAAACTTTGAACAAAATGTTATCAGGGTATCAGATTTAGAAACATACAGCATATTGTCAGTTGCCATGATGAGAAAATCAGTAACAGATAGATATTTTAGAATCTATATGAGTAAATAATCCATGAAAGGAAATAATCGTGTCCTTTCATGAATGATTTAGATGCACTTTTTTTCAACCTTTATAATATAATAATGATTCTGGCAGATCATTACACCCCATTGACAGAAGATAATATGGTGGCCACTTTTTATAGTAGTGTCCAAACTCAAGGTATGAGTAAAGCCTTGCGGGTATTGTCATTGCGATGTACCTGCCTCTGTGGTAATAGCTTTTGTACAAGTATAATTCATCTCTTGACTGCAATGGTACTCTGTGGTATTGTTTTAAACAATGATGTCCTTTTTATGCAGTTCTTGTCTGTACAAACAAGGTAAAGGGGACCTTTACTTGTATAAAATACAAAACCAGCACTTGCATATGGATATATTCATTTTTTGGTGGTTCTTTCTTCAATCTTGTACCTGTACCATTCTTGTACAATCAAACTAGCATTATAAGCTGAATAGATTTTCTACCAATTAAACCATTCTTTAAATCCAGTGTTTAAATGTGGTAGGAAGTTGGTTAACTTCAACAGAGGTTATGCAGAGTAAAAAGTTTTTCTTTTGAATGTTTGAAAATCAATCTTTTTTCAATCTGGCAGTATTTGTCTAGGTTTGACATGGACATCGGCAATACTTATAAATAATATAAGACATTGTGATCAACTGCTATCCTTCCTTTTAGTTGGGAATAGAATTTTTACTATAACAAAATAAATTTCAGACTTGCAAACAGGTTATTTGAAAGTTATTTTGTGTGAATAAACAAAACCCAAAAAGTATCAAGAGAAGTGCTTGGTATTAGATTTCTAAATTGAATAATATATATGATGTTTTTATCAATTTTGTAGAATAATTGAAATGAAACTTTTTTTCTCTATCCTACAGGTCGACTTGACATAGTTGATGGCTATGATAGTGAAAATATCCAGGCAGTAGGTAAGGATCTGTCAATTTTTTTTATGAATGATTAAAGTGCAGGTCCAAAATCATTTTGACAAATTTGAACCTAAAATACAGTTGTACAAAATTATGGAGATGTTAGCAGATGGCAATGTTAATGTCCCCTAGAATTTATGTTTTATGCATTGTACTGGCCTATTTAGACCTAGAATACAACATCACAAAGTCCCAGACTGTTTAACTTAATTGAAATGCAAGGAATAAACATTTAAATTGCTGAATTGCCTTATAGATATACTGTCAAATGATTATAATACTCTCACTTTAAACAGATGTTTTAATATTGAAATAAAGAGGGGGGGGGGTAAGGTAATCTAAATTGGTAGAGAAGATTAGAAGAATTATTGATGACGTACTAATATACTCCTTGTCAATAATTATCTACTTGAATTTTTTTATCTTCAGGAAAATTTGTCTGGCATTTACTATGCAAATACTGGATCTTTGTCTGTGCTTCGTTGTTCCTTGTGATGGCTGTCCAAGAGGCTGTGATCTATAGAATCATATATATGGTCATGTTTTTATGTTTTGTTTTAACATTCCAGGTAAGTTAACATGAAAAATCTACACAGTTAAGCAGATTCAGTTGAATAATTCTCTCTCTATTTCCTTGAATTACGAATCTTTTGCAATCAAAAAAAGAATAATATCTTTCTTATTATATAGTTTAAAAAGTATTTTTTTGAAAAATTGCCACATTTAGATATTGTTATTTTGATACTCACTGTAATTTATTTATCTGTCCTACAAAACATATTGAGATTTACAGTAACTTGATTTACAAGGAAGTTGGGCCCTTCCAAATTGATCAGTTTGTCGTCTGGTTCGACCGGCCCATATTTTTACGATGGATTTTTTTTTTTTCAAAATGTTTTTTTTTTGTCAAAACTAGGCAACCAAATCAAGCAAAATCATCGTAGGCTTGTAAATATACATTTTCCGATAAAAAACAACACCTGTAAAGAGATATTTGTATTAATATACGACAATCTTTTGCACTCCTTGAAATACGGAGTGCCACTGCACTTTCTGTCGTTTATATGTTCAAGACTGAATGATGTCTAATTTACATGGCAATAAAAAGAAGAAAAAAATTTGACTGACCGACCCAATTTTTCATACCAAAAATCCATTGACAAACTTATCAATTTGGAAATGTACTTACATCATTTTAGTAAATTAGCGTAATGCAGAATTTTTTTTTTTGTCTTTTCCTTCAGATATCTTACAGATTCTGGCGTTTTGTTGTGTACGCATTTTGGTGGGTTGTGGTTATGTATTCCATGATTGTGCTTACTCTTATCTATACATATCAATTCAAAAACTTTCCTGAATATTGGCAAAATGGAACAGGGCTTTCAAAAGAAGTGTAAGTATACTGGCGTCTTTGAATATCTTATTTAACCAATATCATGTTTTCAGACCTCCCACAACTACTGGAACTAATTATGTTCATTGTGAAACTATATTAAAAAGATTTTTTACACCCTCGTTAAATGTTTACTCACTGAGGGCTTTGATCCAAGACAGGAATCCTTTTCAAGTGACAAAACTGTTACTTTGAAAATCTAAAATGTACAAACAAAACTTTGAGATGAAAATTCTTTATGATGCATGATATTAAAATTATTAACTGAGAATTGATAAACAAAATCATATGAAATTATTCTGGAATCCCTACCCAAAAGCATATTAAACATTTATCATTTCTTAGATTTAGCTGCTGTGCCACTTTTTCTGCACATACTCAATTCAACAGATATAATGATGTACTTGTAAACAAAAATATTTCATGTTTTGCAATTGAACTTTATTTCCTTCATTTTTCCCAACCCCAAAGAACCTGGCCCATAATATTCTAAAACCTTATCTGTTTCTTCTAAATTGTCCTAGGTTCCTAGACATTGGCCTGAAGAGTGTGGATACGACACAGTTATTCCTAAATCTGCTCACACCGACGTCTTTCCTCATTGTCATCATCCTACAGATTCACTTTTTCCAGAAACCATTTCTCCTTCTCAGTGACATCAATAGATACAGGTATGTGTAGCAGGAAGAGTTTTGTTTCACTTTAACTTGTGGGGGTGGGGGGGTGGGGTGGGGAAGGGAATGACAACTAGAGGTAAAACTAAGAGAAAATATTATGAAGCTATTTGTCTAATAGGTATCCATTGTATAGAATAGCTCTTCTTACATAGTTGTTTACATGTTTGAAGGATCTGTTTTATAACGACCATACGGTCGTATGTTTCTTTCAATTTACTGACATGATTTTTTTTGAGAAAAATTATAGGGCTCTGCAAATGGTCACTTTCACTTTTAATCTTGCTGTTAGCTTTTGGTTTTTTAGAAATCTAAACGGATTGGACATTTGTACTAGTAATAAGGGAACAATATAATAGTTATTATTATCATAATTTTTAAGATACAAAAATACTTTTGAGAGTTTGCCCAGCTAGCAGTGGGGGAGCAATACATGATTAAAAGTTCTATGAACATTGAATTTTGAAAAATGATTTTGTACTCAAACAGTGATTCATTTCAATGCCTCTTTAGCAAAATAAACACTTCTCAATTTTCATTTTTTCTGACACAGCTTACTTCTTTTTCATATTTTTTTTAAAGTGTTGAAACATGTACTCAGGAAAATCCAAGGTACTATATGTATGTGAAATGTAGAGAAAGTCTCTTCTTACTTTCCAGTAGATGTATAGACCCCCCTTAGTAGGCCTGGGCTGATGTAATGATTGATTGGGTCAAGTCACAAACCTATATAAGTGAAGTGTCATATTGTAAGCTAATGGAGTAGATATTTTGCTTTGTTCAAATTTAAATTGTTAAAACCAAACAGGATAAATTTCATCTACTCATGTTGTTGCCATTTTCAAATGTAGTGCTATATATATGGCCTATGCATAAATATTTTCTGCAATTCAGTGGAATAATTTTAGTGTGAGAAAGTGAAACAATCAAGCATTTCCTATCTAGCAAGTCCTCTGATATCCAGTTCTGATGATGACTTTGAAATATAGTCGAAATATTAACATGTGTTGGACTTGAAAATAAATATCAAGCAAACATGATATTCGGAGTTTTTATCTTTGTTTATTTTCTGAAGTTATCCATTGGCAAAGTACAACTAAATTGAATATGATTCTTACTATTAATATAAGGATTGTGACTTGACCCATGGTCATTCAGGCTTTATGTTCCCAAAACGTTGTATCATGCCAATCATTCTATTAATGCTTGCAATCAGGATTAATGCCAATGTATAAACGAAGCATCGTTTGTTTGAATGCTTTTATTTTTCACCCTTGTTTTAGAACCAATTCCATCTATCATCTGTAAGTATTAATGTGTAAGTTGTAAATGCCTTGAGAATAAGCCTGAAGTATACCATAATGAATAAAATTGTCAATAATGTGATGAGTTTTATTTTACAATCTTTTGTCACAATTTCATTGGTATCACTAGTGCTAGGCAATGATTCATAGCCTAATGAGTCCATTGAAATGGTGGTGAAATATTGAAAAATAAAACTTATGGGACTAATTTTATTTACTTTGAAGTTGGAGGCTTTTTAAAATATGTATACCATATTCATACACACAAAGCTTTGCATTTTGTTTCGTTTTTACATTTAATGCTTTAACAACATCATTCAGTACTTTTCAAGCTTATGTTTTGTAGAAGCTAACGCTATCCTATCTTCTTTTTGCTTACGATTTGTATTGATACGCAGCCATCAGAAAACTGTGACAGGAACTTCTAAGATCATGTTCAGTATGTAATTTTAAAGTTTTTGTCTTTTTGTATTAGTACTGATACGGACAGTTTTTCAATGTGGAATCAAGAAAAAGTAATTTCTTAAATTACTCGGGCTTATTGAATAGGATACTGATTTATTTTTGAAAATGGAAACAAATTTATAACTGTAATGTATATAGTGTGTTGTCAAAAGGCTGATGTAGAAATTAATGTAACCGTTTCAATTTTTTATGTTGAAAACAGCTACCAATTTAGATAGCATTTCATTTTATTTTTTGTACTAGTTTAGTTATATGAAACTTGAAAGCCCTCTTACCCTGTCCAACCTTCTTTTTTTGCTTTTATTTAGCTTATCGTAATCTCAAATAGCAGAATTCCTTTGAATTAGATCATATAATGTTCATCTTTTCACTAGTATCAATACAAATCATAATATACATAAAAGCTTTTGTAGAATATGGTATACAACGAGTCTTTGCAATATGTTGAATTTATTGACCTGAAGTGTTTTCTTTTCTTGCAATTTTTTAGAAGAAAAATTCTTGTTTTGTTCGTTTCATTGTGTGGCAAAATAAATTAGAGAAAATATTTTCACTTAGCAGCCTTTTCTACCACATCTTTGCTAACATACCAAAACTTATGACCACAGCTACAACTAATTGTGTTCACTATTTATATATTTGCTACTAGTCACAGTATGTAGACTATAGAAGCCTGTGTGTGATTGAAGCTTGAATTCTATGTTTTCTACTAATCAAATATCTTCTTTTTCTGTTTTTTTTTCTGTTTAAAATGTAAATTATCGAGTTTAATTTTCACCATAATAGAACACTATTTATACATTCATTTTAAAACTACAAATTTTTTGATTCTAAAATCATCATGTTTGGTGGACACAAATAGAGGTGAAAATGGAAAACCAAGCTGAAATAAATGTAACGCTAAGAATGCCATAAATTACACTGTAAGCAATACATGCTCTATAGAAGCTACATTTTGGCTGTCTGAGATCTAGAGATTTTCTTTTGCTTATCTAACTTGTAAATGGCTTTCACATGATGTATCACTAGATATAGAATGTGTAAGACTTCTTTTAAAATCAAAAAGTGTTCTGAAGATGATATTGTAAGATTGTCGAAAATTTAACAACATGTTATTGTCTTGAAAATAAATCAAGCAACATGATTTTCGGACTTAGCATTTTAAAAGAAATAAAGTAAGATAATGAGTGCTTGATAATTAATCTAGTTGTGATTCATGCATTTATTTTCATTCTATTTTGACCAAGTATGCATCGCTTTTATTAAATTGAATGTCTTTTTTTTCTGAATTATGTAGCAAAATGTAATAGACTTTTTTTGTTTGGTTGTAGAGGTATCAGTTGAACTTTTGTACATGTATTTCACATACATGTTTAATTTTACAATTAATTCAGAATTTAAATCAAATATCTAATATCAAAACATCATGCAATATTGAAAGTCATCGATAGCCATCCTAGTGCCTTGAGATATATGATCTACAAGATTTAAATTGTCTTGATGGACACCTATAAAAGAACATAATTGTTTCTGATATTTTTTGCAAAGGAGCAGTTTGCACATTTTCACCATGCCCTCTATATACAGATGTGTATTGGGCGTTGACTGAAAAATAATGAAAGGCTATAAAGTTTTGTTTTTTTTTTGTTTTTTTGATAGATACAATGATTTAGGATCCATCACATTGCCTCAGGATGATGATGGAGAGGAGGGAGGGGCAGGAACACCGACACCAACACCAGTACGAACAGAAGCGCCAACACCAATACCAATAACACCAACAACACCAACAGATGACAACGAGGAGGGGCCCAATAACTTACAGCCACCCCCAAGTGACACAAAGGATGAGGGTGAAAGCTCAATGTATCAGTCTGCAGATGGAGAATCAAGAAGTAAGTAATGTGAAAATGTGTCTTTCTTTTAAGATGTTTAAGTTTATTGTGATAGAACTTGGCAAAGATGCACTTTGTTTTATAAATAAATATTGAAGAATATTGTTGATGATAATATTACTGGGAATGTTAATGAAACAATTACCTTATGTTCATATTATATGATATGACTGGTTACCAATTGTTTTTTGTTATGTTTTGTTTTTGTTAAAGCCGTGAGAGAAAAGATTTCCTATTATTCTGCATTGGCATGGCAGGAAGGATATGGCTGGCTGGATAGGACTAGTACTTTGTTCTGGAGAATAGCAGAAGTCCATTTTTTCAAAATTGTGGCTTTAACAATATGGATTTGTAATGTGACTGATGTAAGGGATTCTGTTGTTGAATTTGATACCTTAAGACAGTATAAAACACTATTCTGGTACTTGTCATTGGTGCAACACTGTTTTGGTTGTCCAATATATCTAAAGTAAAACACTTGTTAAGCTTACTTGTGTATTTCCAAAAGTATCTTTTGAATAGATTTGCTATGTATTACTCTAATGGCTGTAAATGTTTTTCTTTCCAGGTGTCTTTGATTTCTGTTGTGTTTGTGTTTGTCATTATCATTTGTCTGCCCATAAAACGGTTTCATGTACTGATGTGTCACATGTGTATGATCTGGGCATCAATTATCATCCTTGCCAAAATGCTCTTCCAACTGCAAATAATTAACCAGCCGTATTGGGAAACCAATTGCACTGTAAGTAGGGAATGGTAACATACTCATTTTTAAAGGTCTAATATCGATATACATTGTATAATAACCAAAGTTAATCAGATGACCATTCATGTGATCAAGCTCTTTTGGTGAGAGTGAAACATTTATGAGGTAAGATTTCCTCATGACAAATTTCGTTCCAAAGAAAAATAATTATTTTTATCATGGATCTTGGAACCAATAATATATTTGGCAATATTGTATAAGTTACTACCAGATTTAACATGCAAATTCTACAAAACAGATAAAATATTGTAATAAATCAGGCCATACTATTTGTTTTACATAATTGTTAATTTAGTTAGTATCATCAGGGGTCAATTTACTTTTTTTTATCATTGAGGGACCTGCAAATATGATTATGAAAAAGGTAGCTACCATCTCAAAATTTCTAAAGGTCCTGCCTAATCTTTATAGTGGGGCTAAAACTGTCGGTCTCTTGGTCCCTAAGTTAATCAATCTCTTAACCCTCATTAATATTTTGGTTCATATAGTATATTTATTTTTATATTATTCCCGTTTGTAATTTAATGCTAGATCCTTTTATGTTTATGTTTCAGGTTGTAAACAACTTAACAAGAGAGTACCCATTCAATCAAACTATAAGTAATGCAGATTATCTAGGCCTTAAAAGGACAGATGATCTTGTAAACTATTTAAAGGTAAGTGCTTGATCCATTTAGGGAAAAATAATCCAACAAACATTTTCATTTCCTTAACACAATTGTTGAAAAAATACTTTGCTGAGACACTTTCTAATCTCTACAGAGTTTTTTTTAAATTTGAAGTTCATGTGTGAAAAAACAAGTCGTAGATCATGAGAAGAAGTATATGGATTTAGAAGAATGTAAAAGAAAAAAAGGCCTATGGAACACCCTGAGCCATTTACAAGACATGTGTGAATTGACATACCTGATATACTCCATTTATTTTCAGAATTATTTAGCCCTAGTCATCGTCATATCTGTGTGGTTCATTGTCAAAGTTCACCAAGCTCAGTACTACAATAAGCCAGATATGATTAAGCCACCATTTGGGGTGATTTTTGTTGGTATCACCAGACACGATGCAGACACAGGATTGTGGCCATGCTTTAAATATTTTGTCAATTATGGTTTTTACAAGTTTGGCTTAGAGGTAAGATATTGTTTTGATGGTAAACACATGTGTCTGAACAAACAGTCATAACGTCACAAAAAAAAATAATATAAAAAAGTGACGCCAACATACACTGTAAAAAACTTGTGTCATAAAATCTAACTTCTTTTTTACAGTTGAATTTCAATAGTATTGTAAATATTTAGAAAGCCACTTCGAATAGCTTCATTTTGGAATTTATTTGCAAATTTTCGTTAAAAACATCAACATCTTGAGGTAATTATTTGGAGTGGCTTTCTCACTTCCTAATTTAAAAGTGTTAGCTGGTACTGTCTGATGTAAATGTTTCTTTTTGTGAATTTTAGATTTGTTATGTCACTACAGTTATTACCATGGCGGTGAGGTTGGACGCTTATTCTGTGGCATACGGTGTACTGCTGGCTTTTCTCCTTGCCCTGAAAAGAAAGCATAATGCCAGAGTGTGGCCTATCTACATTTTGATTCTCACTATCCTTCTCCCGCTGCAGTACCTTTCATGTTTGGGTATGCCACCAGGGTTGTGCTGGAGTAAGTAGTTTGTGTCAAACTATCCAAAATTACAGAATAGTTAATACATGTATTAAAAATATAAGCAATAATATTTTATTAATATCATCTTTTTTTTATTTGTTTCTTGTCCAAAAAATAAAGCAGCTGTTTTTTTTCTTGTTATAGAATATCCATGGAAAGAAGAATTGGACTTAAATCTGAGAATTTATCTTTACCTCCCTAGCTACAAGTTTCCACCAGATGCAAGCAAGCTTATAGGTAAGGATGAACAGTAGCATGATTTTTATGTGGACATCAAAATGTCCAGATCATCAATAATTATCATCAACAGTAGTTGTAAAAGATTCCAAACTATTGAAAGTCAGCCACACTTTAACTATGCTTGGCAAAACAAATTTGCAAATTGCCAATTCATATTTGTCACAGTGTTGTTGTTTTTAACAAAGTAACTTTTGGATACATAATGATTTGAATGTCCTATGCTTCAGCTGACTTTTTCCAGCTTGCCTTTGCAATCCTTCAATGGAGAGTGTTCAACGTTGAAAAGAAGCAAGTGCCAAATGAGTATTTTCCTGGGGGTGACAACAATGATATACCTGCAGAGAAACAATTCCCTACGGATGATTTCCTTTCCTGTAAAGAGTAAGTAGTCAATTGTTAATCTTTAGGAATATTCCAAAGACATTGATATTTACCCCTTGCCTTTTTGATAAAGTAACCTTCCTTTTAGCATAATTATGCTATAAATAAAAGAAAAATAAGACCAGCTAACACCCCCTGCCCCCCAGTTTTTATACTACATGTAGTTTGCAATAATAGTACCTATTTGTATATGTATTTTCACACCAATGCTAACAGGGGTCAAGGAGGTTTTATTCCAACGTGGGTAGTTTATTTGACATAAATGAAGTATAAGTTTGTGTTACGTGTTTGTTAGTTTTATTTGAAGTTTGTAGTTCTGGATAAAAATGTTCACGGATGATAATTTTCTGTTTTTTTAGTGTTGCTTTTTTATTAATATAAGGCATGCAACAAAATCAAACAAAATCTCCATATGCTTGTAGATATACATTTTCGGTTAGAATAAAGGAACTCTAATGAGATCTTTTAAAGGGCTTGCACCAAATGTGAGAAATTGGTACGCCACTACCCTATACTTTATAGCAGAAACTCTTATAGCAACTGGTGTAAAAGGTGCAGAAACTTAAAACTATACACATGTATATTACATGAAATACTGAGAACCTTGCTCCTTTCCGGCATTTTTACGTAAAAGGATTAGTGATGTCTAATTTACATAGAGATAAAAAATGGACTGGCCCAATTTTTTATGACAAAAAATACATCGACCAACTCATCAATTTGGAATGTATTTTCACAAGATTTCTTTAAAATCGTTTAGCAGATAACACAGGGTCACATTGCTTTTTGTTAATGTTAAACCCCATCAAATGTTGAGTTTGCTTTGAAAGTCACAGCTCTTGATATTTTTTGTCAATGAAAGGAAGTTAGTTGTGGCTGTATTGCAGCAGATCACAAGTTTCAAACTTTGTCACATGGTAAAGAAATCAAAACTGGATCGCTTCTTGTATCACTTCTTGATGTGGGACATCATAACTGTCTAGTTTCTTGGGGGGGGGGGGGGGAGAGTATCAATGAGGAGTTCTGAATTGTTTTTTTATCTTATTTTGATCTCCTTTCTTTACAGGTCTTACCTAGACTATGTGAAGGCAGCAGTATTTGGTTACATGTTCTGGGCAACATTGGTAGTAGTGTTCATTGCTGGGACCAGTAGGATCAGTATATTTGCTATGGGCTACCTTGTGGCGTGTTTCTTCTTTTTCTGGCATGACCAGGAGTTACTGCTTACACCCTTACCAAGACTATTACGACTGTAAGTTATCGGTATCTGTATTTAAAATTCTGCAAAACTGTAGCACTTACGAATTAATTTTAGAATTAAATCCCTGACATTTCTGCTATAATGTCTGGAATGAATTAGAACTCGAGAGAAATTTATAAGTAAAGTGAAACCAAATTATTACTACTGAGTTTTCAATAGTCAACATGAATAGACAATCTCTTGAACCATTGACTTGAATTTTCTTATAGCTGGAATACACTGTTAGGGTACAACTTTGCAGTGATTCTTATAAAATGTGCAATTCAGCTGGTTGGCTGTGTGTATGTACAGCTCTTCTTGAAGGATGCCTGCTGGGTGGTGCAACTATTCAGCATTCTTTGCCTAAAGTCAGGGCGTTATCAAATAGAAGGTAAATGCAGTTTTGTTACAAGGATCAGGTTTGGGCATAGCTATTTTTCTAATTATTTGCAAAAGAACAATACAAAGCATAATTTACAAATCTCTATATTCTTCTCAGTTTATGTGTGTTTATTTTGTTTTTGCTTTTTATCAGAGCGTGACCCAGAGGAAGAATGTCAAGTTGAGGAGGATTTGGATAGTTTACTCTATTATGACTGCATTTGCTTTGCATTCTTATTGATACAGATAAGAATTTACAAAAGTCATTACTTTCAAATTGTGGTGAATGAACTGATCCTCTCAGAAAAACTGTCCTCACGGTAAGAATTCTGTAATATGTGTCATCATCTCATCTTTCAATGTGATTGTAATTGAGATGCATACACATTTAAGAAAAAAAGTCCCACCTCCCTTGTAATTTCTGCATAGTTTTCAACAAATTCTCTCCAAGAGTTTCATGACTAAAAGTTTTAATGTTGCTTGTGAAAGTTTATCTTTGCATGCTTCTGCAGAAATGAACATTGCTGTCATATATTTATATAAACTTGGAATCACATACAATATTGCATGACTTTCTTCCATGTACCACTGCAGTTTAAAGAATGAAAGAATTTTACAGTTCTGTAATGTCATGCAATAAAAGGGTTAGGATTTTTGTCTGACTACTTTTCTTCTCATGTAGAGGGGCTGAACTAATCAACTGTCGACTGATCAAACAAGTGGCGGACAGGAAAGATAAGGAGCGTGAAGTTCTAAGGAAAATCAAATTGAAAATGGAAAAGATCAAACTTAGACAAGCTAAATTCCATGAGAAAACAACACTTTTTAACTCAGACGATCATTATATAGGTAATTATTCTGGTTTTATGTTGCTTGGCTTTTTTAAACTGAAAAACTAAATCCTTATCTTTGTTTTTCAAAACCTTTGTTTCAAACAAATAATTTATCCATGTTTAATTCTAATTTTCAGGACACCATTATAGAAGTATGTTAATATTTGTAGTTTTCATAAGGATTTTAAATAGAAATAGTTTTGTTTTGTTGTGAGTTGCATTGATAAAGATAGTCTAAATAGGACAAAAGAAACTTTGGTTGGCTTCTATGGCTGTATTATAGGAAAGATAAATATATTAATGATGGAGGGCCCCATAGAAGACCGGCTAGCTGAATGGGTTACCCTCTGTAAATATCAGAAACAAAACAAACTCAGATTTCAGAGTTGCTTCCATCCTTCGTATCGTTTTTTAATTGTCAGCTGGTACAGTTATCATAAAGTAGCCAACCAAATTTTAGCGGCGGAAGCGGCTGTATCGTCCTAGATGATGCAGCGGCGATACCGCGAGTTATATATATATAT
>JAVSBT010466540.1:0-22697 GCA_033118115.1 Pharyngocirrus eroticus
ACAAGGACCACCCAAAGGCGAAAATAAAGGGAAAATGTGATGCCAGTGTAAGTTTTGAAATTTTCATTAATATCATATGCAAATTTTCAAAATAATCTTGTTCTAATCAGAAAGTGTACTACAAGCTACTTGTGTGCTGCTCCGATGTGAAATACCCTTGAAATTTATAAAAATGCGTTGACGATTCCAGGAAAGGTTAAAAATTCTTCTTTTTCTGGTCGCGCAGGCGAGTAGGAAAGTACAAACATACATGCAATAAAAACACATTATGTGTTAATGCCCGTAGGTGAAATGGATATTCAGTATAACTCTTTATTTTTCCCTTCCAGAATTATCTAAAAAGATATGGCTACACACTAGAGACTGTTGCCGGTCTAAATGAAGAGTCACAACGAGGCCAAGGAAAAACTAAGAAGGCCCTCAAGGCCTTTCAAAAAGTGAACAAACTCCCAATAACTGGTAGGGATCATCAATTCAATGACTACAATGTATTAGTCTTAATCCTCTCATGTATATCGCAGGCATACAACGCTGTCCTGCGTAGCGAGTTACGTCCGGCCGTTTCGGGTCGCTTGTGTAATATAAACGTTGCGATAACGTTAGCCACGTCATCAAGATATTTTGTGTTATTTCGTGAGAATCCCAAATAAAGGGCGTACCAGACTCCACGTTAGTATAACCATAATTTTATCCCTATAGTTACTGCATGCCATGGGATAGAAGGTTGACCGAAATCCAAGTCATAAGATTTTGCAATATGCCATAATCTCAAGAAATTCAAATGGTAAATCCCAAATATTTATAAATGCCAAATTCCAATCCTAGTGAATATGTAAATGGCAGCTTCCAAGAAATTATATTTGTAGATCCCAAGTCCTAAACAATTGAAATGGGTCAATCCCAAGTCCCAAACAATTGAAAGGGGTTAATCCCAAGTCCCAAACAATTGAAAAGGGTTAATCCCAAGTCCTAAAGTATCCATCAACTCCCCCTCCCCCCCATTCCTTTTACAGGTAACATAACAATTTTCATTACACAAGCGACTCAAAACCTCACTATTTTTAATTTGACATTGTCTTTTGGCAGGTTAAAAAAAAAATGTTTCTTTTTTATAATTCATACAGGGGAATTAGATAGTTTGACTGAAAGGAAGATGAATCAGCCCAGATGTGGTAAATCAGATCAAGACCTTGTCATGGAAATAGAACCTGCTGCCTTGCAAAGAGTTAAAAGATATGTAAAGTCTGGTAGGGGGTCCATGAATATGCTCTGTATAGAAGATACATTATGGATATATATTATGTGCAATGAAATTAAGTTGGGTTATTAAAAAAATCTATACAGTTCTACTTTAATGAATTGGTTTTCTTTGCAGGCAGAAAATGGGATGTTCCAATAATCACATACAAAATCACTTCCTATACAAATGACTTAACACAGGCGCAACAAGATGACATCTTTGCAAAAGCTTTCAATGTAAGTTTTCCATATCCTTTGCCTGTTACAAAAACGAGGCTTCTTTGACCTTTTTGAAGAAAATTTTGTCATTGCTTATCCAACTGTTTTTGTAGTTTATAGCGACATATCACAAAAGATAAGATAAGATAAACTTTATTTTTAAAAAAAAACCCACGTAAACTTGAGGTTACAGACAGACAAATAACAGGGAAAGCAGAAAATTACAAAGACCAACATTACATTATATTTGAAATTGAAAAGGAAGCTATAGTTCAAAAGCAACACAATTAAAGGACTTTCTGATGCAATTTTTTCTGGCATACATTGAGCTGTTTGTGACCATTATACCTAATTTTGTCTTTAACCCAAGAATTTAGTCTTTAACCCAAGAAGCATCTTTGAAAAAACATTTTATTTTGTTGGCTCTGCTTCTATAATTTATAGAAGCAGAGTATGGACTAGGTGTTATATCCATTCCTCATTTTTGTAGGCATGGGCTGTTGCTGGTAATGTAAAGTTTAGCCAGTTGACTTCTGGAGATGCACACATTGTCATCTATTTTGGCACTGGTACCCATGGCGAGGTCAATTCGTTTGACGGTCCTGGTGGGATGTTGGCCCATGCTTACTATCCATCATCTACTGGAACCGGTTACAGTCTCTTTGGGGACGCACATTTTGATGACGATGAAGATTTTACAGATCAAACTGTCATTGGTATAATGCATGACATTGTATAATTGTGCAGTCATTTTTATTCCAGATTCTTAAAAATACACCTTGATTCTATATCTCCCATACTTCTCCATCTTTAAAGGACAAAGTTATGTACAAAATGTGCAACAAATTGAATATTTCAAGTAGTATGTATTGTTACTGCCAGAAATCAAGAGAATACGTTTTTTAAGATATCTCATCTTTTAAAGGACAACCCATGTGGTTGTGTAATACACATTTTTCTAATCAATAAAATATGTTTAATTCACAGGTAACCCTAAGGTTGTGAGTTTGATTCCCAATCAAAGTCGACAGAATTTTTTTGTGTCGATTTTTCTGTAGTATAGGTTAATACCCTGACGATGAATATATAATATATTTGAAACTCTGCAGTTCAGGACTTATTTATTTACAGGAACAAATCTGTATTATGTTGTTGTACATGAGATTGGACACAGTCTTGGTTTAGCTCATTCCTATAATCAGGATGCAATTATGGCACCATACTATCGTGCTTGGGACCCATCAGTGCCATACCTAGCTTTGCATCAAGATGACATAAATGGGATAGTTGCAATTTATGGTAAGCTATTAAATGTCTTCTTACAAAATACTAAATAAATAATAGACAGACCTCAAGATATGCAGGAAATTTCTCGGAGCAAGAATAGGCCCATTGTTGCAATTGTTACAAATTATGATTTGAAGATTGTCACAAAAAGAAACAATTTCATTTTTGCCCAATTAAGAAATATAAAAAATTGAAGAATTCATAGTCTGAATCCAAATGAACTCTGTTCAGGCATGATTATTGGTAAAAAGTATAAACTGTACTACGGCCCTTATTCTCAGGCAATTCAGACATCTGATAATTATGCTTTATTGATACTTTTCTAAGGACCGTCTACCGTTGTTACCAGTCCTCCCACGACGACACCTACCCCAGCCCCCACTCGCCCTCCAGCAACAATATCCTGTTCTACTATGATTGATGCCATGGCAGCTGAAGCTACTGGCTTAATATTTGTATTTCAAGGTGAGGTGATTAATTTGTTGAATATTGATAATGCTTGGATTTCTTTCAAAAAATAAAGTGTATTTTTCCTTTATTTGTGATAATTATTTTGTTTTTTATGAATTGATTTTCTTGGGTGGTTTTCGGGGGAGTCTAGAAATCTCTTAGACTATAGTATTTAACAAGACAAAATGGTACTTTCTAGGATACTTCATCTAGCATAGATCTAGCATCACTTAAAGTGCTTGCACCTTTTAGACTAAGTTGCTTTAAGAGTTCTGGTATAAAGTATAGGGTAGCAGTATACCATCTCCTCCCCCTTGGTGCGAGTACTTTAATGTCCATCTTTGTGGTAGTAGAGCAAACCTAGTGGCCAACATTTTACTTGGTTAGGGGAGTGCTTTATCCAAGGGGAACTAAAGGTTCATCTTCTATGCTGCAGTATTTCTTTAGTATACACACTTACAAAGTAAGTATTGTGAACAAAATTATAAAAATATCTCTATCCAATTTGCTATCCTTAAACATTACAGGAACTACTGTTGTTGAAACAAAAATGACAAGCTCAAAACGTACAACTAAGATTTCCACCAATCATATTGATGCCATCTTCCCCAATGCTCCTTCAAATTTGGATGCAGCTTTCACTGCAGGAGGGGCAAAAGCTGGAACATACTTATGCAAGGTAGGTTTATTCCTTCTGAAAACACTAACAGAATTTGTATTTCAATAGTTTTACTATCCAACCGGACTGTTGAGGAAACTTGATAGGTACAAATAAAGTGTTTTGATATTATGACTTTCTAAATTCTAAGAGTAGTTGAAGTAATTTATTCTAGTAGTTGGTCTGTCCAAAAAGAAGAGAAAATAAATAAATTGAACTAGATGGGAGTTAAATAATTTTTTTATTTTGGAAACACATTTATGCATAAAGAAACATTTAAAAGACTTCCATTTTTATTTGATTTCATCATGATATGACAATGGCTTGTTTTTTTCAAGTACTGTACTTTTTCAAGGGTAATGAATGTTGGAGGTACCAGTCTTCAAATGGAAATTACCAGCTTATGTCTGGTTATCCAAAGACTCTCCAGGATGACTTTGGTGTTAACATTGGAGGTGCAACTCTTAAAACAGTGTATGTCAAATCAACCATAGACTTTGTTGCAGGTAAAAGAGCCTTTGATTTACCTTTATTACAAACATGCAATCATCTTCATAGGCAAATGACAGCCATATATTTCTTCGTTTAATATATATACCTTGATTAATTGCAAGTTTTATCTGGTTATAGAATATGTATACTTATTGCAGCTCTTGCTTTATAAGCTACAAACCTGCAATAACTAGACACCTGCTCCTTCCATAATTATATAGTAGGAGCCTTTTTATCCACTGGTTCTACTTTCAGAAGTCGGCTCCATGCAATAAGGAGCCAATCACTCCAATTTCAATAGCTGACCCAGCTTAAATCAGTGGGATCATCGGATTTAATCAACATTTATCTTAATGTTTTGCCAACTTGCATTTGATTTTGATTTTTCTATTTTAAAGGGACACAATACTGGTCTTATGGTAATTCAGGACTAAAACTTGGATATCCCAAAGCTTTGACCAGACATGCAATATTCAGAATATTTACTGGTGGAATTGATGCATCCGTAGCTGTCCCTGGTTACATTGGACTTGTGGCAACAGGCAACACTGTGTACACTTGGAGTCAAAGTAGAAGAGGTGTCCGAGTAAAAACTGTAGGGACTGTGTCTTCATTCTTAATGAAATGTTAAACAAAAAGGAAACACTTGAAATCTCAAAAGTTGCCAAACAAAATGCAAAAATAGTCATGCAGAAATGTATAAATTCAAATTGAAACATTTTAGTTTACATTTGGCTACATTGTGATAGCATGTTTTAATTTTGGCTCCGCAGTATATCAACTACCAACTGCACTTATTGGAATACAAAATGTCAAGAGTATATATGTATATCAGAATTTCTAAATTTTTATATATTTATCACTTGCTTTATTTGTATAGTATAGGATTTTAAGAGAAAAGTGAATTTATGTCAGAATATATAAAGCATAGTGATATTTGTACATAATATAAAGTACCTTCTGGAAAGGTGCCTATATCATATTTTTATGGAAATAAAATATATATTTACTTTTAATTCATGTCTTGTGTATATATATATCCCTGGTTCAAACCACGGCCAAGCACCTTGGTGGGTCCTTTGGAAAGACCCTTTATCCTTATCAGGAGCTGATTAAGAGAGGTATCCTGTAAATACCTGTATCAGTATCCATTTGACAACCCCACTGGAATAGTTGTCAATAAAGCTCAATGATATAAAAAAAAATATCCTGTATTGTCTACTTAAAATTTACAACTTCTTTACAATTACATACATGATATTAAACATAAGACCTTTGTTATTATAAGTAGAATATCAAAATTAAAGATAAAAAGATGAAATAACTTTATTCGTAAGCTCTAAATGTTGCATCATTCAAAGATGGTGAAGAAGAGAGATGGCAATTTGAGATTTTCACTCAAGAGTAACTGTATGCACCATGTCCCTGCTTGTACATCATTCTGTGTAATTAATTATACATAAATACCGGTTTCTTGTGTACCAGACACAATTTCATAAACCCCTTCTACATTTGTAAACCCATTGCATGTAAATGGCAGGTTTTGAACAACCTAAAGTAGATGTATTAAAATTTGAAAAAAACACCTTTTTAATTTAATATAAACATTATTCAATGACTTCCAGAAAGTAGCTTTGTTATGCATGTAAAGTATTACATTGACAATACTTACTATCTGATTTATTAACCATTTTCTATTTGAAATATGCCATAGAATATATTAAAAAAAGTAATCATATGTATGAGAAATGAATACCCTTGATGACATGCAGATATTTTATGTTACATGCAATTTAGTCAATGACGTAAATAAACTGTGATCCATGATTGTGTCAGCCATTATGCATAGAGAAAATGTATAGATTGCATGTAATAGAACTGAATTTTAGCACTTATTCAAGTTACCAGCTCCATATGCCCTAAGGCATGAAGGAAATTAAAAAAGTAAGAAGGAAGCAACCCCGCCTTGCCCCATGTTTGTGTCCTTGGGTAAGATACTTAGTCCCAATTTCCCACCTTCACCCAGGAAAAGATAAATGGGTACCAGGAATATTCTGGGAAAGTAACCTGAGATGGATAAGCATCCTGTACAGGGGGGAGGGGGGGTGAAAGCTCTCTGTCGTTTGTGCTACAGAAACTGGGGATAAGCACTGGCCTGATGGGCCTTAATGGCTCAAGTATGGCTTTGTTTTTTTACTTTATCTTGGCTGGTTGCATGATTAATGATGGAACAGCCAGGGAGCTGTTTTCATTCTTGAAATAAATTTACTGTTGGGGTTGGAAAGGTTTTACCAGGGAATTTTTTTATAGACCATGAATATCATAAGATCAACATAAATGAAAAATTGTAAATTCTAGGGGGGTATAAAGGTGTCAGGGAGAGAATTATAGGTTCTGCAAACATCTATGAAAAAAATGAGTACTATTTCAGATAATAAGATAATTTGCAAACAATAATGATCATCTATAAAATGGAAAATTCTATCGTTTGCAGCAAATGAATGAATAATAGGGCATGGGGGGGCGTGCATGCTATAGCTATAAGCCACGCAATTGACTGATTGGGGTGCAGGCGGCACACCCTAAACGAGCTGTCTCGATTCATGACTATTGTGGGTAAAAATTGTTACCATCAATTTCAATAGAGTGTAGCTTTAATTTAAAATGTGCACAGTTTAAAAACCAAAACAATATGCAGCTATGCTGCGGTGGTTGTGCCTGTTTCCACTACACTTATATCAAAGTATGAGAAAAGTTAAGTGTGTTTTACTAAAATTTACAAAACCATATTATAATATTCTTAATACTACAGTATTGTTGTTAGATACTGTATACTGCCTGACTGTTAGTGACATCTAGTGACGTTACTTGTCAGTTTCATAATTTTAGCAGCAGGCGACATATCACTTGTCTACAGATACACTAAATGGATTTCAAATATTTAAGGCATGTTTCCATATCATAGTATTTATTAAGCATATGAATATCCAAACTCTAAAATTGAAATTCAATAAACAATATTAAATTGATCATTTTAATGTTGAGATGTGTCTCCTGATATTTCTGTTCTGCAGATGATTGTTATGCGAAATGGCGACCTTGAAGCTATACTCGGCTGGGAAAAATGGTATTATGGATTTCGTTGTTCTAAATTCGTTGATCTGTGTGTGGTTATTCATGAAAACAATAATTTGACAAGATATTTAGTTATTATTTGCTGTTTGAAGAGATATGTTCGTTCAAGAAAGCTATAATTTGAGCCTCTGTCATGCCATTTCAACACAAATTTACTATGACAGTCTATGTCTATGACTTACATAGGGCGATATCAGATTCATTTCCAAGTTGCTATCATTAACGAATATTTCTTTTACCAATTTGTAAGAGCCGTATTCTGTATATAAGACGTTAACTGAATGATATACTACATTTTTGTGTGTAAAGAACGTTGTCTTATATAATTTTGTTTATTCTTTCTATAGTCCAGCAGTTGTTTCGTAAAGCCATTCGGCCTCTTGGGGTAGCAGCCACTAGGACACATTTCAGTAAGTTGAAAAAATTAACTTTTAGCTATACTTGGGATGAAAAGGAAACAGTTTAAGTCTTGCTTAGACATATGGCTGTATTTTATGTTTTATTATTACTATTCTTTCAAAAAATCATGCACACTCCGGGGCAGGCCACAGGTCCAAGACCCCCAGATTATTAAGGTGGGCCACTAGATTCGACTGTTAGGGGTCCGTACGGGACAGTGTATTTCCCAGGCTATTTCCATTGTGGAGATAGGCTGGGACAGTGGATTCAAAATACAGGACAGTAGATTTTGAAGGCGGGCCAGTAGTAATCTTTCCTACAGCCCCGTCTGGGATAGTGCATAGAAATCCTTATGTTGAGCCCTGACACTAACCAAGGGAAAAATAATTCCAATCATAAATGTTGTAATATCAAATTAACTAAAGTTATTGCCATATCCTAAATAAATTACATGTACTTCATTACACAACTCCTAATTATATTCTTTATTTAGAGCAAGTGAGTCCAGCAGACCCTAGTATGGAATGGAGTGACTTGACAGACAGAGCTGCAAATACTGCATTCATGTTAGAACTATTCAAAGGTATGTTTTATTTACAGTATGAAAATATACTCTATTTTTCCATTTAAAAACTAGGACCTAGCTAGTGTACCTGTAAGATTATTAGGGAAATGTAATTATATGAGATTCCTTACAGGCTGATTTGATCATTGAGTGTATGTGCTTTCAATGTGTGAAATACTTTTATTTAACACCAAGGGAGAGGAGGACCCTCCGGAATGTTTTGCAATTATTTTGATTTAAATTCTAACTCAACTGATTGATTATATTTTCAAAAGTAACATGTGAGTCAAGTCATTTAGCTCTTAATTGTCATTTAAGATATTCTTATTCCCTATAGGTCTTGGAATTACTTTGGGTCAAGTCTTTAAAGAGCCAGCTACTATCAATTATCCATTTGAGAAAGGGCCCTTGAGTCCAAGGTTTAGAGGAGAACATGCACTGAGAAGATATCCATCTGGTGAAGAAAGGTGTATTGCTTGCAAGTTGTGTGAAGCTATTTGTCCAGCTCAGGTATTTGAATTTGTTCCTTTTCCCTATCCAGTCGGTAAGCTAAGTGTCATTTGACTGGAATGAGATACCAGTTTTTCCATGCACTACAATGTTAATTGATTTTGTGGTTAAAACATTTAGCTTGTAGACTGTATCATCTTCATGGGGCGTTTTTGTTGTGGCATTTATATGTATATCTTAGCTAAATATTTAAAAAAATGTCATCACTGTAAGCTCATTTTGGCAACATAACTTTACTTATGAGTATATGCTTATGTCATGATAAAGTTACATATAATTCATGCAATGCCTTGATGGTTGTTGGTACAGATTTGAATTTTTTATTGGATTTGACAAAGGAATGCAATGATATGTAATACCCTTTTTATGTGCTTTGTAGGCCATTACAATCGAAGCTGAGCCAAGAGCTGACGGTAGTCGTCGTACAACTAGATATGATATTGACATGACTAAATGTATTTATTGTGGATTCTGTCAAGAAGCCTGCCCTGTGGATGCTATTGTAGAAGTAAGTTTCTCTCGCAAAAAAACAATCACAGTTTACATGTACTATGCAATTTTATCACATTAATAAAATGATTGTTATCCTTTGGTTGCTAAAGTAAAAAACATGTGAAATGTATTCCATTATGAAAAAAAATATTTATTTTTTTGCCACGTTTTACAATAATTTTTCTCTTTCATAAGCATACTATTTGTTCAAGAGAATCAATAGTATGGGTATTTCCAATAACTTTTCAATAATTGTGTCAGAGCTCTGTAAATTATAAGCCAAAGTTGGCCCAGAGCCATCAAGACATAGAATCAACATGATAGAATTATTTTTTTATTTTTGTTTGTTTTTTATAGGGCCCTAATTTTGAATACTCTACAGAGACACATGAAGAACTTCTTTACAACAAAGAAAAACTTTTAAATAATGGTGACAGATGGGAAGTTGAAATAGCTGAAAATTTACAAGCAGATCATTTGTACAGATAAGAAATGATAGTTATTTCTTACAGTTGTATATTTGAAGTGAAAACGATTATCAAAAATCAAAGTGCATAAAGTCAACACATTCAAAGCAACTGTTGCTGATTTTTTTGCATGGACGCCAAAGAAAACAATATCCAACAATGTTTTTTGTGATCATGAGATAATACACATTGTCGTCTAAGTGAAATCTCTCTTTAAAGCTTAATTTTATAGAAAGAAACTGAATTAAGTAGGTTATTTTGCTGGAGAAACAAGATAGCATACATGTTAGACAATGTTTAGGGGGATGGATGAAATAAAGTAATGTAAATATATGAGAAAGTTGTTTGCCTATTTTTTTCTGTAAGATGGTATTGTTATGGAGGTGTAGAAGCCATTCATAGGGGACATTTGACCCTCTCTTTGCTATTGTGTCTCATGAAAGAAAATTCCCTTTGTAAATAAACTGGGCTATTGCATCTGTTCAGTAAAAATCTCACTTTCCCTTTCTACTAACTACACGTTTATTGATTATGATAGATCAGTACTTTCAATGAGCTATCTATAAAATTCCATGCTGTCGGTCTTGGTATTATCTTCTTATCAAAATGACCTTTGAACCCAATAAAGATATAGCTTTTCAATGTGCCTACCAGAGACTAGTTAATGATTAAGCTGCTGTTTACCTGTTATTTGAACATTGTAATCTGCAAGTAGGTCAGCACAAAGTATTTACAACCAAGCAATCAAAATGGAGAGAAAAGTAGAAAAGCCTATAACTCGACGAGAAGGAAAACGATTTCTTCTTGAAGTGGGGCTTCTCTGTAATTTCATGTCAACTGTGTCTATATTCATTGCTTTTGTTTCGCCATACTGGATAGTATCCTGGCCTAGAGTACACAGTGGTTTCAAACGTATGGGACTTTGGGAGACATGTTTTTCTGGATTGGTACTTGCTACAGACCCCGCACAAAAAGCATATCATGGATGTTGGTGGATCCTGGCTCCAGAGTATTGGAGTATTCGAGGGTGGATCATGCCTGGTAAGTTTTGCAAATGGGTCAAGTTTACTTAAAGCTCAAAGAATTTACAACGACTGATTTGTACATTGTTTGTATTATTTTCATTCTTGGGAATTGCCAAATACTTCATTAGGAAGGATTTGTGGGACTCACAGAAGTTTTTCCCCCTAGTTCTAATTCAGAGTAAAATATTGTTCATCAAGCCATTTTCAAAAGAATGAAACTGGCTATCAATTTTTAGAAGATATCTAGCTTATCAACACCCCCATTTAATCTACAGACAGAGAACTTAGAAGAGCCTTTGCTACAAAAAAACGGGGTACATGATAAACGCTGTTGTGTGATAATCCCTTATACATTTGTAATTTTGACTGCCAGTGACATCTCTATGATCAATCTAAAAAAATATATATAAAAGAACATACAAGATATGTTGTATTTTATAATTCTATATTGTCTTCTTTTCAGAGTGGTTTATTTTTACCCAGGTTGCTGTGACGTTCTGTTTTGTAGCTGAGATTGCTGGTTTAATTATCATGTTCTTTGCCTGGATTACATCTGGAGGAAACAAGCACAAAAAAATCAAACCAGAAGACAGGAAACCGCCATCTCTATGTCTGATACAAACAGCAACCATCATCACTTGTGCAACTGGTACACAATTACATATTTTGTTACATTATGTATATCTTTACATAATATTTTAGCTTTCTGGTATCCAGAAAATATTCACTGAATCTTAAAGGAGCCCTGTATAATATTTGTCCTGCACTTTAGATGTTTTAGTTCCTTGTCTACAGCTTCAAAGCTCGTTTAAATCTTGTTTTTTTCATGGTGACCCGACTGATTTATCTAGTGAGTAAATTGTCACATACAATATCATGACTCCTTTAAAAAATAACCTTCACCTTTTTTTATCTTATGTTTTTACAGGTATTTTGATGACCTGCACATGTGTGATCTTTGCTGTATCTTTCAAGCTGGATAAGCAATGGTTACCAAATCCATATTTTAACTATCCTTCTTGGTCCTTTGGAATGGCTGTTGTATCTACCTTTTTTTCCGTCTTTGGAATGATCGCACAAGTGACTCATACTCTAATTGTCCGACAAGAAATGAGAGAACCACCCAGAGCTATCAACATGTCAGGATATTCTTTGCCAAGTACAAAACAACTTTGAGAAAAAGCTGTTAAAAACTGAATATAATCATTGAACAAGGGGCTATAGAATGTAACTGAACATTGCTTAACACTTTTTTTTAAGCTAGAGGGCAATATTATGTTGAAGATTTTCCTGGACTACTTTTGCTATTATTTGTCATCTTTCTTTGGAGGGGATTCTTTGACGTTGAATCATTAGGGCCTTCAAACCAAACTACATGTATTTTACCATAAAAAAATTGACAAACTGTATGTATTGTATACAAAGACTTCTACATTAATTTTTATTCATTATTAAATTAGGAGTGTTATGCAGCCTTTATCATGATAACACTTTAAAAGGACAAATACTAATAAAAGGGTATTGCCTTTGCCTAACTGTACATATTCTGATTTAAAAAAAAAGAAAGTATTCATGAAATTCTAACTTTTTATTGGACAATTTTGTGTGATAAGAGAACTTAAAGTGTAAATAAAACTTCTTGTTTATCCTTCATTGTTTGTTTTTCTCCAGAAAGCAGTTACCTGCAGTAAATGCAGTGTCTAGTAAAAATTACGTTATTCATAATAAAAGAAATTATTCTCCTGTATTACTCAGTTTCCTTAGCACAACAAAACTTTTTGGTAGTCATCCTTCTTCAGTTTTTGACCATTTTAAAATTCCATCCTTGTTGGTCTTTTCAATCTCCATGGATTTTTCCCAATTGTCGCCATCAAAAGAAACAACTGTTATGGATTTAACAGTGTCTTCATCAAGGCAGTGTGGCATAACACCTGCATTCAAATTAAAAGAAAGAAAAACCTTCTTTAAGAGAGCGTTATCTGGTTTGATAAAAACAGGGACAAATAATTTGTGCGATAGTCTGATTATACTTTTAAGTGTAACCATGTCTAAATTTCAGCTTATTCCAGCCCTTTAAGAGCTCTTGATCATAGTATTGAAGATATATGTCTTAATTCACATTCAGTCACTATCAAAAACAATTAGGAAAATATGAAAAAGAGCAGGATAAAAATACTACCATATCCATCAGAGTTGGATCTTGGCTGATAAAAACTTTGAACTCCACAGCATTTACAAAACATATGCTTTGCTTTCCCTGTGTTGAATGTGTAAGTTTCCAAATGTTCTTGTCCCTAGAACAAAATTTACATCATCATATATATCAGGATCTAAGACAATGACAAAAGTACAAAACACTTAAACTTTTCAGGTATACATTATTGATGATATAGCTAACTTTCTTCATATTTCAAATATAACATATTTATCACCTATATATTTGAACAAAAAAATATCTAATCGGTATATACCTGGAGAAGTGTAAACTGATCATGTGGTACTATGAAATGTCTGTTCTGCTTTTTCTTGCATATACTGCAACTGTAGAAAACCCCAAAATATATTGATATTATTTGTGAATGTTGACAATATGTTTTACCCCAACCCTTGGCCTGGATCAGCATAAATGAAATGGGTGATACTGATAGATAAAATGTGTACTCTAACTTTATATATAGCAATAATGATAATGATTCTATCAGTGTTTTTGCTGAAATTCCGATACAGAGGAACTATCAAGTGATACATTGTTTTTTCTTTATCAATTTAATAACTTACTTGCAATCATACACTTGCAAATCAGAAGGTGCATTGACCTGAAATTTGACTTTACCACAATGACAGCCCCCGCTGTGTGTCACTTTCTCAGAAGCCATAATTTCAATAGCTATATACTTGATTGGTTATTGTAATACCTTAACCTGATGACGATACCTTCCTCTCATATATATTTAACTTTGCAAGTCTGACAGCTACTTGATCATCTATGGAGAAGTCTCCGGAACCTCATTTTCATGTTATGACGTCCATTCTTACTGAGGAATACCCTATCCGCCATCTTTCACCTAGCACCGGGTATGTTGTGATCACTAAAACCACAGATGCTTTAATGTTGGTTTTTGACCCTGCAACATTTCTTCAAAAGTCATCAAATTGCAAATGGCATGTACGCTGCTAAAGAAATTGTGAATGGCCCACAAATGGGCTTTGTGTGATGATGGGACATGGCAACATCGAGCAAGGTGCGTATCATATGTTTGACAGAATGAAGTCATAATAAGGTCTATGACTTGTCAGTGTCACTGTCAGACTGTTGTTAAATCTGTTCCTATATTTTATGGATTATACCCGACATGAAGTCAATCAGGTGTATAATGTCATGTTGATAAACTATCTCACCCGTGCAGTCTACCTCCTTTAAGGCTTATAATTGAGAAGTCTAGCTATTGTGATCATGATGATGAATTCACTTATTTTAATGAATACACATCCCTCAAAGGGTTGGTTTAGAGGAAGTATTCATGCCTTAACCAACAACTGAGGTTGAATTACCTGTCACTTACTGAATTATTTGGGTTTTCACATATTATTGAGGCGAATTAATGTGGTACCATATCTGATTGTCTACATCTACACAGACCATACCTTCTAAAAACCAAAATGAGATTATTTTTAAATGCATGTTCCATCCAGTATGTTGGATGACTAATAAATTATCATCTTTCAATATTATAATATTCCACATATATTAAAATAAATGGAATTTTCCGTGTATAATGTTCTTCTTCTTTTTCTATCTAATAAAGACAAAGAAGAGCAGTAGTAAACATCAAGCGGAAAGAATCGTGAATATATTGAAGGAAGAAGACAAGCCTATTAGAGCAACTGTGTTAGCAAAAGCATTACATCTCCCAACAACTAGGCACGTCAATCCAATCCTAACAAAACTTCAGCAAGACGGTAGAGTGACCCAGGTAGGCAAATCGATCACCCTTTGGACCCCAGCTACATTAACCAATAGTGAGGATATGGTACCTTCGAATCAGTCAAGAATTCTGTTCTAATGGAATTATAATGCACTAAGTCATGTTTACTCTTCTCTATACACAACTATCTGCAAACTAAAGCATCTGTTTAATTATTTGTTACATTGCAAGTAATGATTTTACCTTCAAAATAAAATGATGGAATGGCATTAATTTTATCCTTTGGTTAGGTAGTCATAAGTAACACACCAATGTGGAAATATGGAGGGTATCCCCAACCCCAATATCCCCCAAGAATTGATGTGCAGAGCAGTGAAGAAACATCACCTGAAGAACAACCTAGGAGTTACCAGATGATTGGTACAACCCAAGTAAGCAAAGCAGCCTGTTCTATTTTATTCATTATTCATCCACTCATCTATCTATTCGATGTCTCATTCATTGTTCATTCTAGCAAACAAACAACCAGCCAACCAGCCAATCAATCAATCAATCAATCAATCAATCAATCAATCAATCAATCAATCAGTCAATCAGTCAATCAGTCTAGTGTTGCAATGCTTTCTGATAATTTCTATGTGTAGATTGCCCACCATCAAGACCAACCCATCCTTGGCCCTTCAATTGTTACCAATGGTCCAACGATGGGAGATGCCACAGGGAATTCATACTCTGTCCAGTCTGTACAGCCAATGCAAGTAAGTAAAGACTAATGCAATTATCAATACAAGCTCAAAGAGAAATTTTGGTTCCGAGCGATTTTTTGGGGGCACTGCCACTTTTCTTGTGTGTTATCATTTTTTGTCAGTAGAATAACGCTTAATCAACAAATTATTGTTTTATTATTGTTTGTTTTTAGATGCTTAATGCCAACACAAACACAGTGATGCAGCCCTATCAGTATGACGTTACAATTAGCTCTGTCAATGATGCCACAGGAAACATATCTCAGGAACTCATCTCACAAACAATAAGAGACCATGGTGCTAATGGTAGTGTGGCTGGAAGCATTACACCAAGTTTAGACACAGGAAGTCTAAGTGGAAGTGTGGCATCAAGCATGATGGTCAATGTTGGATCAGGAAATAATGTATTTGACTTGAATATGGCAGTCAATGCAGTTAACACGCCTACGTACTGCGTGCCATTGAGTACGTCAGGGTTGGATATTTCTAACACCACAGCATTTCATATCCCTACCATTAACTCATTGAGTAACCCTGCCTCAATGAGTAACCCAACTTTCATGTTTGGGAGCCATACCACAGGTCCTTACATCAGCACAGAACATATACATACTACCTCATTCAGCTCTGATGCCAGTCGAAATAAACACAGTCACACCCATTGCCACAATCAACCCCAGCCACACACCCACACTCATCACACTCATATTCATCATACCCCTAGACAAGCTGTCAGACCTCACAGCTTTGGCCATGTGTATACACCCCACCACCATCTGAGTGACAACCAAAGTCTTCAAAATGATATCATGCAACTGTTCAAAGATAAATACAGAGACATGTACGTGAAAACCTCCGAGATTTCTCAGAGAGTGAAAGCAGACAGTTGGGGTGATGTAGAAGCATGTCTTGGTGCTCTGGAAAAGAAAGGACTTATTGAAAGAGTAGGTGCACATTCAGCAGATAGCCTCTGGAGGTCTATAGAATCTGCCTGGTTAGATGGAGTGGACAAAAACTCAAATAATCACCCTCATAATAAGGTCAGTATATTTATGGTTTGTATCTATTTTTTAATTTTCCTCTCATTATTTACATGCATGTGAATCTTAGATTGGTAGGGAATAGATTTATCCTAAAACAGAATTATTGGTACATTCATTTTCATGTATTCTTTGAATTGAGACCTAAGTACCCAGCCAGCCAGGAACTCTAAGCTTGGTGTCCTCTGCAAATCTAGAGGGTTTTTTCCCACTTGGACCCTCACTATTTTGCACCCTGATTTAGATTAATTATTAACATGATTGGACAGAGACAGTACTGCAGTAGTCCTTTTGATTTACTAGGCTATCTGAAAAAATATGAATAAATGGATTTGTGACATGGTATCTTTGAATTTGTAGATGTATGGGGATAATAATGTAACAAACACATTCCAGCAACCAGGATATAGATCTTACACTATGCTTGCAACACCACCTCTAGTTCCGCCATCCTTTGGTGGTACCCCTGTTTTAGGGAGACAGAGTTGGGTGCCAATAAGGGGAGGAAGGTTTGGTAGGGGTAGACAGGTAATTGCCAAGATTTCTTGACCCTGGTTTATAAAAGACTGCTTTAATTTGTAAGGCGTTATTTTTCAATAGCATATAATTATTGGTAGCTATTCTACATTTGTGTAATATATTGTCTGATTGTCTGCCTCAGACTTTTGATCCCAAACATACTTGTAAGACATTAGATCAGAAATGCTTACAATGGCCATTCACATTTTCAAGAACTTTTTTTAGCTTTGTAATATTGATTCCTGTAGTGTTTGTTTAGTTTATATACTAATTTCACTTGATAATTTTCTATTGTCTCACCACAGGATGGCAGTACTGGGCAAAACAAAGGTCATGACATGCCTGGGAACAGTCACTTTAATGTAGGTGCACTGAACACTGGCATGAATGCAATGAACATAAATCAAAGGGGAAGAGGCAGAGGCAGAGGGTATCAAAAGGTACTCAATTACACCCCCCTTATGTTCCTGTGTGGATGAAACATTAGAATTTAATAAACTGCACCCTGTAATTGATGTAAAAGATAATTTACTTTGAATAAGATTTTAATAAAAGATATTTATATTTCTACTTATGAAAGCTGAATCTTTGAAGGGTTAAATGAATTATTTTAACATTTTGCAAAGCTTTTTACTTGTTATTATAGGTGCTGTTATTAGTATAGATCTATTTCTCTTATTTTTGGATTATCATTGAATGTCATGTTTAAGTAAAATGTGTCTTTATTTTTATTGCAGTTTAATAATTACAGAGGAAATCAAAATAATAGAGGAGGAAAAAGACCTGTTCTAAGTAATGGGACAACAGAAGGTACAGGACCGACAACAAGTAACGTGACAACATCTACACCTTCCAATCAAAGCTTGGTGTCGAAGGCTTCCTCTGTAACATCTACGGGTTCAGTTCCTGCTGGAACCAATCCGGGAGCTGGTGACCAAACAGAAAAAACAACAGGTTAGTTTTTTATTTTTCCCTTCAATTTCTTTTCAATAAATTGTGTTGCTTTACTTTCTCTAAGTTACTTTCATTGGTTCATGGTATGAATATCTTAAAACTCTTGAGTTACATTGGCATATCTTGATGATGTCATTCATTGACACAAGATCTTGTTGGTAAGACAGTCAATTTGATTATTTTATATTGCTTTTATCTTACAACAGATGGTCCAATGACTGAAAACCATAAACATTTGTTAGAAATACATCGCCAGGACCTTGTCTCTGGATTAGTTCTTGATGAAGGATTCATGAATGCTCTCCACAGGAATAAAGTGTTGTCAGAAGATTGTTGCAAACAAATTAAAGCACAAAAAACGAGGGCTCAGAGAATTGAAATTTTTCTCAAACTTTTACCGCAGCAACCTGATGCAGCATTCAGTTCTCTACGACAGGTGCTGTACGAATGTAACCAGCCATGGTTAGCAGAACAATTGCTTTTCGATGCCTCTGCCAGCAGAGGTTAATTTGTGTAAATAAGGCCAGGATTTTTTTATATTTTATTCTACAAGATTTTTATCATTATATTTAACACCATTATTCTCTAAAGTTCTCACCAGTTTCAAGTGTACATGTTTTCAAGCATTGAATATTATTGTAATGGATAGCTCATGAAATACAGTGTCATATTAGGTACAAATTGTAAAAATCCATTTTACTCTATTGTTTTTTCTAATACTGTGTATTTCATTCAAAGTAATTGTAGTGCTATTTTTCTTTAAAGTCAAGTGCTTAAAAAATGTTATTTTGAAGAGGTTATGTTATACCCAATCTTATTTTGTTTGCCTTGCCAAATATCAGAATCTAATGACTGGTAAAATGAAAAATAAAAAAATCCTAGCATCATTTGTATATAGTCATGTATGTAATGTGTTGTTGTATATAGATGTTTGTACGAAATGAAAGTGAACACCATCATTCACTAATCTGTAGCTGTAGCTGTATTTTGCAGTTTGTCTGCATTTCAACAAGACGAAATCTAGCATATTTGCTGTTGATTAAGTCGCTAACCTTGCGGTCAGGATGAATGAAAACTTAATAAAACAGGTTATATTGTATTGAATGGAAGTTGTAGATATATTATATATCCTGATGGATAATCTGGAAGCAAGTGTATTGACTGAATGTTCACTTATGTGAGCCCAAAGATTTATGTATTAAAGAATGGAAAATATCTTGATATCAAAAGAAAATGAAAATGTTGTAGTCGTTCTCCCTGCAATGGGTTGCAAATTGATATTCTGATGTTTATTTGCAATTCCAACCAATTCTACTCCCCATTGACACAAATGGTCAGGAATTCAATGCATTGCCTTTGGCTCCGGTGGTTTACTATACCATACATGAATTTGATGAGGACTAGTATGTTTATGGTGGTAAAAAAAGAGAAACATTTTAACATTAAAGGACCAGTATTGTGATCACACAGACTACATTTATCTTCTTGTATAGCGGACAGCATGGCATGTTAATTTAGGGACTGGATAAAAATTGAAAGATTGAGACCACTTGATGGTTGATAATGAGAATGAAAAAGTCTGGTCCCAAAGTCCTGTAGGTAAATTAATTGGCATCCTGATCCATTTCAAGAAGAAATCCATTTTGTTAGCTCAATTAGAAACCTACCAACTCTTACCTGTAGTAAATATAATATCTGTTGAATGTTCATTGATGAAAAAATAATGTTTTTGACTATGTGAAGCAAAGAAGTCTGAAGATTCACCATTTTTTTATATAGTCTATTAATAATGCCATGATTCTATTGAATTTGGTTGATTACATGCACATGTATCAATTTATTATGAAAAGCTATGTATGGATAATGAAGTAAAGTTTCAATGAAATTGAAAATTATTTGAAAGAGTCTCATTCTTTTCTATGTTTAAGCTTATTTATCTCTTGATTTTTTTGGTAAGGCCATTCCAAACTTATTAGTTGGTGGATGATTTTTTTTTTAAGCCCAACTGAATTTCTTTTTCGTTTTTTAATTATTATCTCTACCTAGCTTAAACTACAAAAAGTGTAATCAGCCCTTAACATCAAAATGACAGAAAGGAGGAAGGTATTTTGATCTCACTAATATATTTTATTGTACAAATAATCTCTTATATAGCTTTCTATTTCTAGCCGAAAATGCATGTTTACGAGATTACAATCTTTTTGATTTGGACAAATAAGCAAATTTTGAAGAAATAAAAAGATAAGAAATGGCCCGGCTGGATCCATTAACCAACTAATCAATTTAGAATGGCCTAAAATCCATGTTTTTTGTGATGGAAGCCGTAAAGAACTAAACATGGAATCTTTTTTATGACTTATTGTATTATATAAAAACTTCAAATAAAACACTTGTTAAATTGGGAAATAATACAACAAGTCATATCTTTGAACAGCCCCATAGAGAGGAGATTTTATAAAAAGAAAGAGAAGGCCTGTGTTTTGACTGGTCTGTTGATAACGCCTATTCACCAAACTGATGTAGACCGCAAAGTAATAAAGACATTTTTTGAATGGGCACAGATAAACATGTGATGTTTTTATCAATTAAGCTTTATTGTTGTAATATGACCTAGATATAATTATTTATATATTGTGGAATGATTGCAAAAATAATCAAAATTGATGGTTATGATATGAAATTTACATAATTATTCACCATTGTTCACCTCATAAATATTCAAATAACTATTTCATTGAATCGAATCATTCATTTAGAAGAATACAATCTCACATGTTGTGTATTGTTAAGTTTTTACTATACGAATGCTGGTACTACAATGTGGTAGACTTCAAACACCAGTGTATAATTATATACCTGGTATTTCGACATACACGTTTGACCTGGAATGTTTTCCATGTTTACAACAAGTTTATAGTGAACCGTAGAAGAATCCTGTGTATTCCTCTTTAATCAAGGTCTCAATTTTTGTTTCTTTGTGTCATCTGTGTACTAGGACACATACACCTTTTATCCTAGACATCATTAATATCGTTACTACGCTTATGTCTACTTCAAGACGTTTTTCATTTTAGAGAACCCTGTGTATTACTCCTTAATCAAGGTCTCAAGTTTTGTTTCTTTGTGTCATCTATGTACTTGGACACACCTTTTATCCTAGATATCATTATTGTGGCTACGCTTATATCTACTTCAAGACATTTCTCATTCTTTTAAAGTTTTCTTCAAAACACAACAGCAATACCAGATATATGAAATCCAAAGTGATTCTGAAAAAAACCTTCAATTTGATCCATACCTCCACTTAACATAATTGGAGGTACAAATCCAACATTTAGTATTTATAATTAATGTATTTCAGAAAAAAAATCCTACAACTCATATCAGAGTTTCGAAACTCCTGAGTGATCTAATCTCTTGCATCCTCTACTTTCTCTTTGAGTTCTTCCTTGGCATCTTCCCTTGCTTCATCTCTGTCTTCTTTCTTATCTTCCATGTCTTCTTTGAGGTCTTCATCAATGGTTTGTCCCATTCGTTTCCATTGGTCTTGTGTGAATAGGTGTTTGCCCTTCAAGTTTTTGCAGACATACTCTCCAAGGACAGCGCGTGGAGTGATGCCATAAATTTTGGATTTCATTTCACCAATTCCACTGTTTCTTCCCAGAGATAGGACAATCTTGTAATTTAGTGGATCTGAAACATAGACCTTACAGCTATATCATTTTGCAAACTATCACAGTGATTTGTACTTTCATGGTGATTGGGAAGTCTTTTTGGCTCATTTTTATGCAAAAGCTATAGACATTAAAACTTTTTTTTCGGTAAAAGTCTTCTCAATTTTGCATTCAAATCATTAATTTAAAAAAAAAATATGGTTACAACAACAAAATTCAGGGTTATCTACAAGTTTAATTTTTCTTACCAAGTCTCCATGGTTTCATAGGATCTTCTTTTGAACGTCTTTTGAGATTTTCTAGCAGCACTCTAGCATGAGCCCTGGCTATGACAGGAACTTTATTTTCATCTGTTCCAGCACAGCTTCCAATTGCAAAAATATTTTCATGACCTTCAACTTGCAAGAATTCATTGACCTTCAGTCTGCCCTTTGCATCTTTGGCTGAAGCTGCAACAGAATATCAATGATTACAATAATTTTATATAAAAATAATAATTATACATGTCTTGATGATAAAATTAACGATAATAATTCATATATGTACAGAAGACATTCCTTTTTAAAATCATTGGGAAAAGAAAGACTTTTGGTACATGAAAGACTATTGACTAGGCTATGTATGCATATTATTGATTCATCATAAAGATACATTGTAATTTATTTTTTTCCTTTTTTCTGACTTTTTCTTTCAAATTATAAAACTGTAACTCCTTTTTATGATTAAATTATATAAATATAATAACAGACTTGAAACATGTAGGTTTCAAACCACATATCGTATTTTGTTGGACGTTTTCATTATTTTAAATTATATATACATGTACAAAATAATGATAAAGTCCAACACAAAAGAAATGCGGTTTTGAAACCTACATGTTTCGAGTAATCAAGTACTCTC
>JAVSBT010466761.1:0-37996 GCA_033118115.1 Pharyngocirrus eroticus
ATAAACAATTGTGTATACCATTAAAATTTAGAATTGATTTTAATATAGCATTGAATTAACATTTGATGCATGCATCAATTCTTTTTGTTTTCCATCACCACTTAATAGTGTTGTTTGGTGCAATAATAATTTTAAAAAAAACACTCGAAATAAATTTTGAATAAAGTTTGTATGGAAAGGAATCTTATGTATCACATCTTTTTGAGCACAAGACACAATTTGACTTGACTTAGATAAAACAAATCAAGTAGTTTATGCTTATGGTTAATAGCAATTAGACGTTTTGTTATGAAAAACATTTTTCGTTTTCTCTTGAGTTGACTAGCTTTCTTTTCGTTTTTTATGGTAAACCCTGATATCTCCTAAGGGTACAGACAAAGTCCAATTCAATTTTTTGGGTGTATTTTCATCAATATCTCACTTATTATATCCAATAAAACCAAGCAGCTGTTTCTCATATGTGAATCATGAGGATATCTTTGTGTGTGGCTTGACTAGCCTAACCCTCTACTGCCTGATTGCTCACTTGTTAGAAGCATAATGGACCATAGTGAAGCTCAAATGTAATAAGTGCTATATTCACCTTTTAAAAAAGTAAATTTTGGATCATTGAATAGCTTTAAGGCACTGGCTCAGATTAACCCCCATTTATGGTGATCATAGGTTGGTTTATTGATCAAATACCCGCAACACACTCTGGTCGTTGCATGTCCTAGGCCTAGAAGAAACAGGCTTTCACCACTGTGAGATCCAATATTCAGACACCTCACACTGATATTCCCAATAGACTTTGGTTTGACTTATCCTTGGCCCAGAAAAAGAGGGTTACTTCAGACCAGAGGCCTAAATATACAAAGTTCAAATACCCTTTATTCCTGGAATCTGGTACAAAAAGAGTCCTGGCTACATTGATCAAAATTTAAATAATTATTCACTATTTTATCTCACTTAATTCAACAAACTTTACAAGACTAAGTTTCAGCCCTCTTATGATAAAAGTACATACTGTTACTTGAGCCATTGAATGGTAAGGAACCTTCATTCAAAGATGCCAATGTTCTTTTTTATATTTGTTTTGGGTTGAATGTATTGTTGAAACTAAGAATGTGTTGCTACAAATGAAAATAAAGGTTCATTGTGAATAAACTTATAGAGTAATGGGATGAATTATTTTGTTGGTAGTCTGTTGAACAGTCTCATTAAAGATGTATTGTTCTTTGATAAAAATCAAATTATTGTTTGTGCTGGATCCAAAGTAAATGGACTCTTTCCAGCATGTATTGTACTCTGTTTGCAGTGATTAATATTTGATACATAACATTCTTATTTTGACATTTGCCTAGAAGGGTCTAAGGCTAGGGTTACCTTGATACCAATTTGATTTAATAGAAGGGATGTTGGATGTGTAATTGAGAGAAAATGTCAAATGCTACTTTAGATTTGAATTTTTGATGTGGCTTTTAGATTTGAAACCATTTACAAGTCCCAGATGAATGATTGTCATATCGGCCTGTGATCTCTTTGGAGTTTATAGTCTCTTCGTTTCTGGATTTTGCCAACAAAGTTCTGTTTTTCTGTTGCTGTTACTTATCCTTTAAATGAGGAATTTTTCCAATGGTAAGCATAAAACACAACCTCTGTTTATGTTTGTTGAAAATTTAAGGATGTAGTTTTTTCCCCTGCAATGATGCTAATTCAGTCAACCCTAAATCACCTTTCCCTATTTGGAGTTGAAGGCTTGCAAAGTAAAAAAGAGAATACATCCTTTGTCAATACCTTGCTCTTATGACCTCCTTTGAATGGAGGCCTTTATTAATGACTTTATATTATGAATTTTGATGATAATAAAAGGATGAAGTAGAGCCTCTTGATTTTCATTCTCATGCAGAGACAGTCAGGTCAAAAGAAAAATTGTCTCTTGTGACAATGGAAAGCGATTAAAAAGACTGCTTAGCTTTTTTTCCTTGTGCTTCATCTTGCAGAAGATGGAGAAATATGAATTTGATTTCCAGGTGGAGTTTATTTGCATGTTTTTGTATTTCAAGGAAGGGCGTGTAGAACACGGTTAATGTTACTTTAGAGGCACAGGGTCCATGATATAGAAATGCTGTGGTATTTTCTTTCTCAGCTATCAGATTTCTGCATTTGATCAAGCAGGTTTTATTTTGTTTTATTCTCAGAATGTGACATGTTAAACAATGCACAGACTTTATCAGCCAACATAAGACAATAAAAGAGAATAACGTATGTGTAATGGCTACAGAGAAATGGGATGATTTTTTTCTCCCTTATAAAACGTGATCACTGAAAACAACATTAATTTACATGAGATCATTACTATCCTTGTGTGTCCTTATCTTAACATTGATCATATCAGTTATTGAAATAAAACCTCATCTAACCTTTGCAGACTCAACAATCTGTACCATAAGCCTGAATATAATTATGAGGATCAATTTTTATAGAATAAAAGTTGAACGACAGCACTATAAAAAGCTATGAGGTAGAGCTTTTATCTAGTGATATCTGATATTGGAAAACAAAATGACAAATACTTAATACACAAAAGCCAACTATAATGATGTCACCATTTAATCAGCTAAGTCAATGTCTTTGACATGAAAAAAGCTTTGTAGTTTTCAAGTTGGATGTGTTTGTTTGGACTGATTTAATTCCTCATTAATCTCTGTGAGATATCTGTTTTCAAAGATCTCCTTGTCCCTTGTCATCGCTACTAATCAATAAGCAATCTACCAAGGCCTGGTTTTAACGTTTGGCCTTGGAAAAAAGGGTGGATAGAAGGGCCTTGGCATTTGATAGAATGGGCCTGATAATTCTGGAGTGTCACCCTGTTGACGCAGAGAGGCTTTGGAACAGGAGAAATAAGAGTGTCCATGAACTGACATTTAAGTGATCTTTAGAAACAGAATGACCTTATTGAAATTAAATTTAAAAACTAAATGAGGCCTTTATGATTTCTATCCACTGTCAAATTAGATTAGAATTATTTAGTACATTGCTCTAAATTGATACTTTACATGTAGATGGCTCTTATTGTAGCATTTTTGATAAGTTGTCTTTTCTTTTTTAGTAGCTCTAAAATATTGATTTAAAATATAGATGTTTTATCATTGAAATGACATCATGAATAACTCTTGATTAATTGATAGTTACAAAAAAAACCCAACAAGTCTGTCCTTTATAAAAATAGGCAGAGTTAATAGCAACAGATGGGAGGACTTTTGTTTTACAGTTCACAGATGTAACTTTAAAACAATGAGTTAGATAACAGTTTTGTTAAAATGATTAACAGCTACCATGAGCCACACATGGAAGTTTTCAGTGTAGAATGAATACTGTAACATTGTTGCTAAGTTATTTTAATCAATGACAGTCTGGAATAATCAGCCTTGAATTTCTCTTGTTGGCTTGGTGCTTTGTATTGTTCACCTAAAATAAATACAAAACTAGCAACAAAGCTATAGGATCCCAAGGGGATATTCTGCTATTTGTCAATTGTTATCTCGGGGTATTGGAGGATTTTTTTGAGGTCTGTTTTCATTTGTTTTCAACATTTAGTGCAACGTTAAGTATACATGGCATTCATTTAGGTCTGACAATTGATGATTGGAAGTTATTACATGTTCATCAAGAATAATTCGAAGCCAGAAAGCAAAAAAAACTCAATCTTTGCAAGGGATGCTTTAGTAGAAGACATTTTGTTGACCATTTTTCTAGAGCCTATCCCCTCCCCTCTCTTTTTCTGTTCTCTCTCTCATGTTGATTATCTCGTTTTTTTTGTGGTCATATTTCTGTGATGAATATTTAAATACCCTGTTATAGCATTGTGTTGTAAACTTCTAGTGGTTAATTTTGGCTTTTTATTGTCTGTGATGAATTATTGAGAATGTAACGTCATGCATGGTCACTCTTGGGCTTTGTGTATCTTCATCTTTCTGTGTTATTATTCACTTGTTAATTGGATTGGAGGCACACAAAGTGTAGTCCCATTCTAGCAAGGGAATGTAACCTTAGCCTCACACATGCAAGGAAAGTTCATTCACTTCTTACAAATACAGGGAATTGTTAATAGTGTTTTGCCCAATATGATTTATATTACACAGGATATCATTCATAATTTTTGAAATGATTAGGTTGATAATATAGAATGGGACTTTGGTTTTCAATGTGGTAACTAAAGATTCCTTTTTGATAAAATTCAAAAGATTAGAGGCATATTATGTTCTTCCATAATTATACCATGTTTCAAATATCTGGGCTTTCATATATTGCAAATAGAATAATTGCTTTTTCATTTGAAATACCTGTTAACATTTATGACTAACTGAGGACAAATACTTTGATCTAAAACCCCGGACTCTAGGACATGAGGTTTATTTGCAAATCCTAAGATTAGCATTTCCCTATGATCTGTAGAATCCAATCCCATATGGAACTACGGGTTACCATTGCCCTATGATCTGTAGGGTTATCCCATCATTCATGGCACCCCTCTAGGCTAAAGTTAATCTGGGGTGAGTTGGAAATTCTTGTTTTATTAGCTGGAGAGATTTATATGAAAATGAATGAAGCCACAAGGTTTTTTTACAAGGAAAGTTTGTGGATGGCTGAATTCTTAAAGTCCTCTTGGAATGATTTGTCAATCTGATTTGATAGACTATTTCAGGTAGATCAAAGAGAGAACATTGTAGAAAAGGGAAAGCCTCTGGCATTAGTGATGTCATCATCAAACAAAATCTAGTCTTAAAAAAGGGGGAAGCATGTTACAGCATAGAAGATACATTGTGTTTCAAGATTTGCTGTCACTTTTTGATCACACCCAAACAAATATCCCCGCACACAGATTAATGCCGGAGTAGTCAAGCAGAAAATTAATCGAGAGCCACTCCTAGCTGGAGTTCAAGAAAGCGAGAGAAAAGTTAATAGACAGAGTAAAAGGGTCGTCAACTTGTTCACCAAAGAGAATCAATTTGTGCTGTATTCTGATAAAAATGGATGAGAAAAATTTGCAGTTCTTCTGCATGAAGAGAACTCATCCAAATGATGCAGAACTATTCTTTACAAGGAAGGTTTGTGAACAGCCTGAATTTTCCCTAAGACTGGATCTGTACAAAAAAGGAAAAAAAGGAAATCAAGACAAGAGATGTTCTAGTCAAAATGCTGATGATGATAAAGAGAAACTTGGATTCATTGGTAAAACTACAGCCCAGTTGGTTGATTTGCTCTGTTTAGTCTCCTTGCCTAGAAGGGCAGCATCATGCTAGAATGACTTCATGAATAGCATTTGTTTGATCAAATTGAAGATGTAACATTTAATTTCCCAGAAATGTAATCTTTGTCTGCTTGACTTTAAGATCAACTGTCTACAAGAGTCAGCTCATACTCAGTATTGACAAACCACCAACAGAAGACTTCTTTTTGCACTTTATTTTTTTAATTTTTTTTTCGTATTTCAATCTAAAGACTGCCGTCTCCCTGCATGTTCCCCTTTTCATGGTCTGTCATTAGAAAGTCTATCCTTTTAGATCAAGAATATCTAATGTTGGATCTTGGGAGACTAGGTCAGACGTAGCCATTTTGTAGTGTATGTAATATTTTGACCCTAGTAATTCTTTCATGTGGATTATTGATTATTTTTGTTATGGTATTAACCACTACTTATGAAATGCTGACATGTTATGTCATACATTTTGAAACTATTGCCAAATAAGGACAAAAAAAACTATGAGCAGGATCATGTAGCTAATGAATCTACTTTTAAATTTAGTCCACAGAAAAATTAACGTAGACCCTACCGTTGATATTGATATTGCTTGATATTGTTACAGTGGTCCAAGAGATGTCCTATAAGCATATTCTTGACAGTTTTACCATTTTATCTGTTACCCGAAGTGAATTCCTGAAATGATATGTTTGTCATTTCAACTGTAGCTTTTACTATATAGAAAGAAAATGGCGTAGGAGTGATGTTACAAAAGATACATAATTCCAAGTTGCTTTTTTGACTTGTGCCTCTACTTGTTTGACAAATGATTTGTTTGTGGAATCCTTATAGACTTTTAAAGAGCCCCCAAGGACTATGTTTTATCTTGTCTTCTTTGGATCTGTGAACATTGCAGCTGTCATGTTGTATAATGATCTTAAGTATTGCTCCCATAGACAACCTACATACACTTTTTTATATTAACCCCCCCCCCCCCCTCTCCAAGTATTTGTATATGTAATCCTACAAGACTGCATAATTATGTTTATTTTCAAAGGTTTTATTTCCCTTGCCCTGGTTATAGGGATATTAATTGAGACTTGTCTCTTGGGGTGATTACAGGACCAGATGTAAATGGCTTAGTGTTAGAATGCGAAGATAAGGAATATAAATTTGTCCTACCATAACAAGGAATTCATACATTTTGAAAAAGCTACCATAACTGAAACGGGGCACCCTGAAAGATAAAAACGAATCATAGAAAAAAAACAGTCCCATTAGCTACCATAATAGGAATTTGGTACTTTTGTAAAAGTCATGAATGTCAAAGTAAAAGCACTGAATCACTAATCCTGAAGTGACCTCTTGATGTGAACAAACCAAATCCCATTGATGAAGATACAGTTACAGAGAGAATGATGGATGGTTGCTTAGGGTCCATTCTACCTAATCCTTATCGCAGAATTCTTCTTCAAATTCACCCTAAAAATTCTAGAATTCTTTTTCCCCCCTCTTTATTGCAATGTAAACTGACTATGTAAAACTCGGCCTATTTTTAATATTTGCAAACCCTACAGTTTTTTATATTTGTTTGAAGGCTAACATTTTCATATAAGGCTTTGACGAAGGTACTGGTTAGCAGGCATAAACACGTCTTAAGAAATTAAGATAATGAAACCAAATTTAGAATGTTTTCATTTGAATATCCATAATAATAGAATTATTGTTTATTTATCCATTTAAACTTGATTATGACAAATTCATAAGGGACCTTGATATTGTTATAATGAGGTTTCAATTCTCTGCATTTGTATTTCTGAAAGGGCATATAACCCAGTGTTTTGTGATCAAACCTAACAGAGAATCGAATGTAGCTATTGCCATTTCTATTTTTAGTGCTTGTGGCCATTGGTATTCATTTAAATGTTCTTTTGACAGAAAGTGACAAGTTATGCCAAACAAGACAAGTGGTTAAGATCTGGTATGGGTGAGACATTAAATAGAACTCCAAATGGTGAGAAGAACTCCGATATGAAAATATTGGAAATCCATATAGACTTAGCATGCGGAGAGCTTTGAAGTGGTTCAGTTCAGTTGTTGGTAACACATTGTTTGTCCTAGCCTTTTCCCTGTAGTTTTAACGAGTGCCTCATGCCCCAGCTTTGTATTGACATATTAAGTCATCAATGTACCAGTGGCTTATGATGATAGCTTTCAAACGTTCCTGGAATAGCATGTGTCTTTCTTCTTCTGGAAAAGGAGAAACAAATCACAGAGGATATTAACATGTTGGGGAAATGCTCTCTGCCAAGGCTTCACTTTGCTGTGTTTATTAGGAGAAAATGAGGTTTTAGATTTTTTGGTATTGCGGCATAAGAGGCTTAAGAAATTATGCTAAGAAAAATTGCTGCCATGATAAAAAAAAAGAGAAAAAACCCTATGTGCAACTGCAAGATGAAAGAGAAAGTCCAAGTGACAGCAACATACCATAATCAATGACACAAAGTGATTTAGACTTATCTTAATGTATTAGATAAGCTTTCAATTACAAAAAAAAAGAGATCTATTCCTAGAGTTTGGATTTGTTCTGTTTTTGGTCTTTTTCTATTTGACATTGATTTGTTTTTCAAGGCCATTTCACTGCATTTCCTCTTTTTTACAAGGTCTTTGAGAAATATGACATTGGTTAATTTTTTTTAGTCAAGCCACATATAATCTTTTGCCCATTTTTTTTATCTTTTCTTGCTGACATTACTTGAGATTATAATATTTAACTACAAAGCTCTGGAGTCTTATCCTGTGGCAATGAAAAAATTGATGTGTATGTCTACCTTTTTTTACTTTATAGCTTTGTTTTTCTATTATTGTCGCTAAATATGTCCTCTAAGTAAAATATGATTGTATCAAGAGATTTTTCTCTTGATGTGATATAATGAAAAAGAAGGGAAAATGTAGGGCAAACACTGGATATGTGCAAAGTATTTGAGTAAGCTAATGATTTGCCTGTCATTTCTGTCTCTCTCATCCTTAATTGTCTCTACACCTTCCTCAGTACTTGTGTGTGATAAGATGAAGCAAATTGTATCAGTTTGTGTCTAATGTCCTTAAAGCTAGCGCTACTCATCCCATTCTTACAGAAGTATTGTATTTCCAAAGTCATATTGATCTGGCTCCATTGTAACAAAACACCATTGAATTACAATCAGCAAAGCTAATTCCTAGAAAACACTTGTAAATTGTAAACCTTCGGATACTGTGCTCATGTACACAGAATTTATTCTTCCTGAGGAAACTGGGTATTTTTAGTTATGTGGTTTAAAAATATATATATATCTTATTATTTCTATATTTGTATGTATTGAAAATGTGTTGCATAGCTGAGGCAATAAAGAGTGACAATAAAATTACTCTCCATTCCTTTGTAAAGAAGTAAGGAACATATGTATGGATGGCTGAATGCTTTGCTCATTAGGTCTGAATGACTTGCATGCATTGTCTGTTTTGTGCCAGATAATACATAAATCATTAATGTTTTTGCCATCGACTGCTGGCTGCCAAGCTGTGTTCCAATAGAGGTTTTTCCATTGGCGTGTGTTGAAGCATTGCAGTTACAAGTGGACAAGCATTGAGAGAAGTCGTGTCCATGTGTACAAGATCTGTCCAAGGACTTTATAGGAACACCAGCATTTTTCTGCCATTCATTCAGCCATTGTACAGTAGTGCTCAAGACTTGCAGTCCATATCAGTGGCTTTTTTTTTGGTTCTCTCAAGACATTTAATTAGAAGCAAGCATCAAGAACTGTTTGTCGCTGTGACACTCAAAGAGTTGATATCTATTTACAGTAAGGCAGGACTTATAAACCACCATGGCAGCCAACTTAGTTTGCAGTCCCACAGAACCTTTTGTACTTTATACGATGCCCACAGTCTCCCCTACAGTGTGTGTGGCACCACCCACACCGTTACCTGCAGCTATACCATTCCCCATGGTGAGTGGATACCCAGTACGTCACACTTTTTGGATTTATATCTCTTTACTTAAGGATTACATTCATAATCAAAAAATACTTGTGTATATATTGTGATGCTAGGAATGAATTAAATCATAGTAATTTGGAAGGGGAAAAAGTAAAGAGAATATGTAGGATTAACTTGTATATGCCTGTCAGATAAGTGTTTCTTTTTGCTTCAAGTGTCTTTTCCCCCCATTTTTTTCTCATTTATGAATCAATTTTTATCTTCTTCGTTTTGACTAATTGATTGCATATGTCATTTCCTATTTATTCTGATATGGTTATTCTAGTGTTGATACCAAATATTTCTAGTCAAGATTGTACCATTGAAATGTCCCATTAAATGCCATTAATTGAATCAATATTGTCATGTGTCCAAAAGCTTTTCAAAAGGTTGTTTTAGCTAGGCTCTGTAAAATGAGCAGTCATTTGCTTTCAAAGAAAGATAAATAAGCACTTTTAGTTGTTGGTGGGTGTTTACCTAAAGCATTTCATTGTTGTTGTATATTATTTAGTCTACAAGTGTAGACATGATTTTCTAAACAAATTCAACTTTTCTCTCATTGTTTTCATGTTTAGAGGGAGATTCTTTTACTTAAATTACCTTGTGGTTGACGAAGGATTTGAAATCATTTTTTTAAACCCAATGCACATGCTTTAATATGTTTGTTTTGTTGTCCTTTTTGTAGTTTTTTTATCTTTTTAAAGTCATGTTCTTAAAGGGTTTTATTTATTCTACTCTTCATTTGTATTTTATTTATGTTCTATTATTGCCTTTTCTTTGTGTCAAAATTGCATTCTTCTTCTTGTAGTAATTGTACTCTATTATGCTTCTCTTATTTGCTGATGTGACCCAAAGTTTTTTTAGATTGACCCTCAGTGCTATTGACTCCTAATGGCCTAGATTGACTGATGAGGGAAAGACATTGCTTACAAAAAGCTTTCCTTAGCTAATAGGATAAATGTATCATTTGCTGGCTGTGTAAAAGATGTGACGACAATTGATTTGATGGTTGTTTTATTTCCTGAAGGCTAAGGCAGTTCTGTTATTGTGAAATGGTAGAGGATATTGAGACTGTTTCCTTGAAATGATCCCATCTTTAACAAAATGATTAAGGCTTCTTGGATATCATTTTGATTTGTGGAAGCAGAAAATGATCCTGTCATGTAGGAATGATAACTTTGTGACGGATAGTTTTTGATGTTTTTTTTAGGCATAGCGCTAGGACATTGAGCTGGTTTCAGTGAATAATTTCATTTAAAAATTCTATGTTTTTTTTAAATCTGTTGATCTGTTTGTTTTGAGAAAATGTAAAGAATGCATAGAAATTTTCTTTTGAATGAGATATTCAAGTCAAGTACTACCATGCTTTGTACAAATAAAAATGACCTTTGATACGTATCTTTTTTAATATTTTGAATGTTGTTTATGATGAAAGGGAATATCAATTGAAGGCAAATGCTTGCTACCTTATGTGATTGAATGTGTATATATGTGTTGTCAAGGCATGTAAATGTAGCCCATGTGTGCTTTGGTTTCATGAAAGAATCTCTGGAGTAATGCACCTGCTGTCCTTGTACATAGGATGAAGCAATCGGATGCATGTTATCTCTCTGCCTTCCTCCATCACAGACAAAAAAAAACAAGCTTTGAAATATCTCTTGTTAGCTCTAGCAGATGATGCCAAGTTTATAGAGTAACTAAAAACTTGGGAAATGTTCTTTTATGACTGAATAAAATTTCAAATGATATTCTGTTGAACCAGGCACCTGTTGTAGAGTTAATCTCACGACTGAGAAGGCAAATGTTTTTGATGTTACATAGTAACGATTTGTATGAACAGCTTATTTCAACTCATTGATTCACCAATTAGAAGAGACATGTAAATAGGCTTTGAAAAAATCTTCCTCACCTAGGTGGTTCTATGAAGTAAATCACCTAGTCGATTTTGATAAATTCAACTTGTTATTTTTATATAATGAGAAAAGGGGTGGCATTATAATTAGCTATAGATCATTTTTGTTACAAAAGCTCAATCTATGAGACACACTTTCTTTTGAATGAAGGTTAATATTATTTATAGAACAACATTTTCTTTACCACTACTTATAACAACATGGGATCATTGATGTGTTTACACTAATTAGAAACAAGCAAGAATAAGCTGAAAAGATTAGCATTCAAAATGGATTGCTTGACAACTTATCAACTCTCACTTTCTTTACAATAGTTTGATTTCTGGATCTTTAGTTGAATTCTTTTGTTACTTGTTAACAATATGCCTTGTGTTCTTATCTTAAAATATATATAATAATGAGGAGAGTATTTGTAACATCTTATAATCTTGCTTTGATGAAAGCCAGATTCTTTAGCCTTGCCATTTTAAAAGCTTGACCAATTTTCTAAGCTGTGTGATAAAGCCAAACCTATAATACACCTGCTCAATTCCAGGCAAATCGCTAAAGGATCATGTAGAAATCATACAGAAAAGATTTACTTTTTGTATCAAAAGCTAGAAAAATGTGAAATTATATACTATCTGCTCTGTTCAAAGTCTTGTAATTGCTCCTGTGTTGTTCAATACGTAAGATTACAAGTACTTGGTGATCTAATTAGGCGTAAGTATGTGATAACATGCAGGAAGCAATAGTTTACCCAATCTGACCAAATGGAAACTAGTGTTACCTTTTAATCAAGCAAAATGGTGAAAAATAAATGATTATAGAGCTTGGTAATTGAACAAATGGTGAGATAAGACATGAAGTGCCTTTGCGATAGATATTGTGGAAAAGTAAATTGATATTGAGAGAAAAGAAAAATGTTATAAGTACTAGTTTGGAAGTAGATTTATTCGTTTAGAGGAATGATTGTAGTTGCTTTGTATTGACAATGAGTTATTTCCAATTTCCGAGGTCTCTGATGAGGTTATTGATAATTCATTAACTAGTTTCTGTGTGACATCTGGAAACACAAGGTGTTGCTGTGGATGATTGCATTAGCAGGAGGGAAACTTAACTGTGGAAAACTTTCAGATAAAACCATGTCTAAGGATAAATAGCAATCTAATGATATGGGCTGTTGCAGGCGAGCTGTTAATTGACCTGTTTGTAAATTGAAAACAAATCATTTAATGGGTAAACTATGTCACATTTTTAGGAGAAAGGGGACAGCAGTTGATTGGGAAAAGTCTATTGTTTTTTAAGCAGCCTGGGCTTGTAAAAGGTTTTTGCATTGATGTAACATATGGCAACATGGTGGTTAAGCATGGATGACTCCATTCATAAAACGTTTAAATGGACAAATGGCACAAGGCCTTAATGATCAGCTGATGGTATCAAAGAAAGGAATGTTATAATCTTTTGGCTGGCAAGGAAATTTGAAATATCATTTTGTTTACACTGGTAAAATGAATTTTGCTGTCCTTATGAGTCAGTTTTTATCTGTTGCCAGTGTTGGTCAGAACAGCAATAGGGAATAACATGAATATGCAATATGCAATGAAGGTCATGATATATAAGCATTGAAATGAATAGTAGAAATGACGTCCAGAATGACATCGTGTGTTTTCTCTTGTGTCATTTATACTGTACCTTGAAATGCTTTTTATGGGGTATTTTTGCACGTACTGGTCAGATAAGTGAGTTCAGATAGAAGGGGTTCATTTTCACAGTACATGTCTTGTGGGGGGAAAAAACCTTTGATGAAACTTGAATGAGATCATATTGAATTCCTTAAGCTTTGTCATAGAGAGGAATCCTAGAAAGGATCAACCTTAAGTTGTGCTGGAATAAAAGCAAGAAAGACATGATCATTGAAAACTCCCTCATGAATAAAAGACCAATAAAAGATTGGAGAGAGATCTAGCTCTAAATCTCAAAGAAAACTTTGTTAACGATCATTGGCAGAGCCTCAATGTCTGACTGGATGGTCACTTCATCAACTTGTGTCCATTCTTCATAAAGATGACTATCTGTGATAGCGGTCATTTGAAGCAGAAATAGCTGCTTCATTCTTCAGTACATTGCCTTTTTCTTGGCTCAGGAGATGTCAACTTATTACCCGACCTTGATGTGATGAGCACATTAATGAAGCTTTGGCTGGTCATCAAAGGCCCCAAATAACAGAGGATAAGTAGAAATCCAGTCAGGTAAATGCTGGCTAGTTCAACGAGGCCAAATTAACAGATGCATTCAGTTGGCATTCATTAACTAAAAGTAGTGAAGGAACTTGATGTGAGGGTGCTTGTGTTATGGGACTAGTAAATCTAAGCTTAGAGACAGACATTTGAATGAAAGATCCTTGCTTCAAAATAAGTCTTTGGCCGATCTAAAGGTTACATGGCAGAGGGGTCATGGGTTCAAGTATTGGGTATGATCTGAGGAGCTACTTGGTATTAAGACTGTAGTTAAATCAAGGTGTCACTAAGTGTCTTTGAATGCACAATTTGATTGTATTGTTACTGCTTTGTACCATAGGCAATAAAGTACTTTTACTGTACAACAAGTCCTAGAAAATTACATGAAACATTCAAACTTATATTTCATGATCATTTTTACCTAGAAATATACTGCCCTAAATTACCTTTACTTTTTCATGTTGCTGTTGTTTTTTTTTAAATATTAGGGTTTAAAAACCCTGAGAAAGATGACAACACAATAGTACATTTCTTAATTCCTTCCCCCTATCCTTTGGGAAGCCTTAGTTTTTGTAGGCGTTTTTTTACTTTGTTTAGCCATGACCCAATTTGTTGGTCCTTTCTGTTCTGTGCTGTAGTTTTGTAATTGTCTCATTTGATCTAAGAGCATCATTAATTCTGGGCATGAGTGTGTAAACACTAAAGTAGTAGAAAGTGAACAAGGAACAAAATGTAGACGAAAAAAGATTGCATGGGAGAATGTAAGAGCCATATCATTGCATGGGAGTTGAGGGAAGTGGGACATGATAGTCACATATTGCGGTGGGGACATATTTGTAGTAGATGGGTTGCATTTGGGGGGGGGGGGGGGTCATCCATTCCATATTAATGGTAGTTCAAGGATGTAGTTTTTATTCTAGATCTAGGCAATGATTTGAGTGGCATTTATCCTCATACATTCAATAGGATTGTGTTGATCAGGCTTCCATTCTCATCAGATCATTATCACTCAAAAGCTCTCTCAAAGCATTTGGTGGCGTTAGCTTACATTTATACCCACTAATATTGTCATTATAGACTACATTGGCCTGACTCTGACTAAGGGTCCAGCTTATGTGTTTGGATCAGAATATCAAATTTCTTGATTATCTTATCGCCCCATAGTTGTACCCACAGCTGTCCCATACCGTCTTGAGCTCATGAACTATGAGTCAGAAATGTTTGGAGTGGAGGAATTTATGGGCTTTTAAAAGTAAATGTCAATTATATTTGTAGGCTGTTGTCCCTTTTTGAAACTTTTCAGCTATATTCAGTACATTGCTCTCTGATTGCAGCTGCTTTTTATGGACAGGGTAAGTCTTGTATATCCACACAAGGATATTTATTGGCAGTACTTGGATATCTTTCTTTGTTATGTAAAATCTTCTGTCACTGTGAGCAATCAGTCCAGGGATCTTTGTGAATATTGGAGAAAAGGGGATATGTCTTCTCTTACTGTTAGGCAGAGATTGCAGGGTTTGTGCATGTAGTAAATAGAATCCATAGTTTATGGGAACATTGAGAGAAATTATCCCTAAATGGGTTGTGTGTCTTTAAATGGCAAAACTAGGGTAAGGGCATATCAGACTGATTTTGAATGCGTGTATTGATGTTTATTCAATTCTTGATGGTTTGAGGATGGCTTAGTTCTTAGTTAAGTACTTGATTGAATTTGCATGGGAAATGCTGCTCACTACAGAAAGTCAGGTTGTACATCAAGATTAACACGCAAAACCATTTACACAGTGGCTTCCAATTGAGGAAATAAAATCATTGATGTGAAGAACAAAAGCTTTACAGAACCAAAGCCATGAAACTGTAAATGGTGAACTTTTGTACAAAACAAGACCCATGAAACTGTAAATGATATTTTATTTCCACAAAACCACACACTGGAACCATTTAAGATCCCTGCTTCTGGAACTGGAGAATGTAAATGTTGGTATGAAATGCCTACTCGTTTTACAAAAAGCAAAGCATAATTATGTGAATATTAGGCTTGTAGGTCTGCTGGCAGGGAGAATGGTTTTATATTAATCAGGCTTTAATCTACTTCAGGATATCCCTTTATGTATGGGTCATAAAATTATCTTTTAATAGAGGTAATGGAGACTTGATAAGACTTTGCATAGAGTTATGTCATGTGATGGAGTCTTATTGAAGAATTGAACATTACTGTTATCACTGGGGACAATGGCTTGACAGCAATTCTTGCATTGTCTATGATCTGATTAAATATTTGCAAGTTGCAAAGTTGTTAATTTCTCATTTTCTATACATTATGTCAAACATTTCTCTTCTGTTTTCTTGATATTTTGCACTATTTTACCAGAGTATAGAAAGGTGTGACATAGCCAGGGGTTACTTCAGTCTTTATGAAAGATAACGAAAACAAATAAACCGAGCTAATGAAAAATAAATAAGGATCATCCCCCTTGTCTTGCAAAATAGTCTAAGAATTAGCATCTAATACAGTGACATATTTACACGGAATTGGATTACAGCAAGAGAAGCCTTGTGATTGATTACAAGTAGTCCTTCAGCCATTTACCTGAGACTTTAATGGGGAGCTCTCCAAGAAATCCCAAAGGAGGAATCAAACAGCCTTCAAAAATGTGCTTTTGTGCATTTTTATAGCAGGCCTTTAGTTTGAGAACATATCATGTAAATACTCAGGTTTTTTTTATAAAAGGGTTTTTGATGGCTTTTATAATAAAGGTCATGCCTTGGATTCCTGGAAATATGGGAGATACTGAATATATTGTCTGTTTATCTCCTTTAGCGACTGTCTCCTTAGTAGTAAAATGGCAAACTGTAGATATACAGCCCTATTGAGGAGACATGATATGGAACCAATTTGGTGGAAGCTGGTGTTATGGGGGGGGGGGGGGTACGTTCAAAACAAAAAAGTTAGCGCTACTGGTAAAAATAAATGAAAATAAAGATGAATGATAGTATGGATATCTGTTGTTGAATGATTAGATGTATACATGTTTGTGTGTAAGAGAGTGAATGGGAATGGAATTGAATTGCTAGATTTTTGTAAAAGCCAAAGATTAAATGGTGACACAATATGACATTGATACTCTTGATTGCAAAAAACTCCTGTATAAAAGACCACTTTATATCTGACTCTGCAATTGTGAATGGAAATAAACCGATCATTTGATAGCATTGGTACCTCAAGCATTTTTTAACTGTAATTTTTCTTATTTTCTTGTAGGAAATGAAAGTTAATTGGGCAACATCACCAGGCAACCAGCCAAAACAAGATACAAGCAGTAAGTAGCATTTTTATTCGGTTGACCTTTTTTACAACAGCAACCAAAGAAGTTTTGGGGCTCTTTTGCTCTAATAGGGATTATGGTGGGCATTTTAGGTTGTTGGTTCCCTTAGGTGACACAGACCTGAGGTAGAAGTCCCTCATCTCATTCATCAACTTAAAACCACTCCTCCCATTTTTGAACATTTGTGACGTTTTGGTTCTGACATGTAGGTACTCGTGCCATGGACATGCAAATAACAAATTGGACTTGGTGATTCTTCCATGCATTATTGATAACAAATACAGGCGAACATTGCTAAAGAAATGAACTATTGTAGGCACGGGTCAGGTCAAGTCACTTGCTCCCATTTTTATTGGTATCCAGCTGCAGATGAAAAATGATGCCAGTCATTCTTTGGAATGACCCTGCCATTAGTCTCTTATGAAATAACTTTGAAGGGAAAAAAGCAAAAAAATAATTCTTGCCTGGTCCCTATTCTTTTGGAAATGTTTTATGGAGAGGTCATAACATTATTCCAAAATGATTTGTACGAAGCATGACACATCTCTTGCTATCCAGCTCTCATGAAGATTAATGTTTCATTGCCAGTAAAAGGTAGAGTAATATCTATTCATTACACCTCCCTTTTCCTTGATGCTAACAAATAAAAGACCAACAGAACGAAATCATTGGTTATGACCATCATGGTGTCACCGAAACTCAGAGTAACAAGAAACACAGAATCAGAAAACGAGATGGCTTTCTTCTTCAAAAAAAAATGTAATCAAAGCTATATAGCGGGCAGGATTATGATGTTTTATTTTAAAAATTGGGGTTTTAACCCTGCACATTATTTCAAGTATAGTAAAGTTCAATCTGCACTTTGAAGATTTCTTTTTTAAATGACTAGTGGTAGTAAAAATTAGTTTCAGGATATTCTTTTCCAAAAAGATTGAATAACAAGTCAACAGGCATCATTGTATTTGTCAAGAAATGGTTGAAACCAGATTAAGATTGCTGTTTCTTTTCATTGTAGTATAACAGATATCCAAACATCATAAGCTTATATTGATATTTTTTTTTAGAAAAGCACTACATGATCCATGTGCACTGCACTTAATTCTCTAGCAGTGTTGTCTCTGAATTTACTTGTAATGTAACATTCTATTTGGGTCAATTAGAAAGAAAGAACGTTTTAAACATGGTACAGTAATCACAGGGTTTTTTGTTTTACAAGGGAAAACATGGCACACTGACAGTTTTCTAGCAATTTGTACGTCTTGATGGTGTGCTGAGGGTGTAATCATTATTTGAGATTTGCATGTCAACACACAGTGGCATTGTCAAAGAACAAACCATGACTTGGCTTTTGTTTCACTGGCAGAAATGCGAAAGATTTCCATTTCAAAGCCAACCCTACATCCTTGTCCCTCCCCTTTCTCCGTTGATGCTAAATCATACAGTATTTGATAGGAATTAATAGAATCCGATAGTGCATGAATAGATGTTAGTAACCTTGTCAGAAGTTTTTTTATTGTCAGCTGATGGCATTAATGATTTGGTTTGAACACATTGTTTTAAGGGTTTGCAATATCTGTGAGTGCAGACTTTGCTGCAAAAGCATTTTTGATATCCGCAGATATGGGACTTATCTGAAAAATGCCATTAAGAAAATCCTATTTGTGCTTAATTATTGACCCTTCTTAAGTAGTTTTCTCAATCTAGGAATATTTCAATTATTGTTGATCAACCTGGGACAGTGGATGTATTGTTAATTCTAGGCCAATTAAGTGTTATGATATAGAAAGTCTTAAATTACTGATTGATCTATTGGCATTTTCTAGAACTACATGTGGGACAAAAGTATCCATTCTAGACAGGGACAATTGATTGATTCCTGTCTTTTCCCTGCCATTTTTATTACATCTTCCAAAAACTGATGCATGTAATGCTGTATGCTTGAATGGTTTCATTGTATGACAAACACTATAAAAGTCCCAGAATGCAAGGGTAAACTGGTGCAGCTATGTTTAACTTGATTATCCTTTAAGCCTTTACTCTATTGTCATATGTTTTTATGCTTTCCTCAGGAAATGCCCTTTATGCTGTAACAAAGCACTGAATTTTTAATTATTTTCTTCACTTTTTAAAAAGATGGCAGAGATTGATCGGATAAAGCCGTCCTTAAATGTAGTGCCAATGTTTTGTTCTTTGATATATGTTTTCATGAACATTTTATGGCGGCTGTAAACAAATTAGAGATGAGGTGATTACTGTAATTAATTGATGATGACAACTTTTCTGTACTGAATCCAAAGAGAGATAAAAGATTGAAATTGACGGCTGTATTATCAAAACTTTGAAAAGAAGGAATTATTCATGCTTTTCTCTGTTAATTATTCTTTTATTATTTTGTCTTTCTTATTGGCGTATACATCATGCCTTTCAATACATGTTCAGTCATGGTTGGTATAAGGACAATCCTCTTAAAGTAACAAAGTGTGAGAATTCTGTTTTCAAGCCGTAAACTCCCACATTCTCAATGCAAGATAATATGAACGTTTATGAGATGGTTTAATCCAACATTGAATTCCATTTATGCGTCCCACTTTGTATGATATGAATAATATGTGTTGACATTTCATTTGATTCTGGATACATGATTTTTTTCATGTAGTTTTTATGACCAGATATTTCTGTGTGATATGCCTATAAAAAGTTTAATAAAAAAAGAGATTTTTTTTTCTTCTTCTAGATTTTAGAAGTAATTGAATCTTATCGCTGAATGCATATGTTATGGAATTTGATAAAGTGTTGAAATACATGTTTTCCATTTCGGATGCATCAGTTATGATATTTTGAGATAATTATGAGAAAACAAAGATATGGTGTGGTGTTAATAATCAAACGGTATAAATTGAGGCTGAGATTAAGTGTTTTCCATAAAATTCTTTTTTAGCTCGAAAATGTCATTACACCCCCAATTAAACACCACGGCCTTAGTTTTCCCTTGGTTCTCTTCAGTTGCTGGGTGCGATATGCCTCAAGCCTCGGATTCTTTATTCTCCTGGAAAGTTGTTCTTGTTTTGGTTGGGAATACACAATGAGGAAGGAATCGTTAGAAGATTCACTCTTTAATTTTTTCTTCTTTTGATGCTTTCAAAAAGAAGAGGTTAGTTTTTGATGGATTACTTTTGTTGCAATATTTGTGGTATTTTCCTCCCTTATTTACAACAAATTCATTCTGCAGCATCCTAAGGATGTTAAATGAATAATAAAATTCTGTGGGTGAAAAAATGATAAGTGCTTTGTGGACATTTTTTTTGTTTTGTTTCCCCCCTGTACTTTAATGCAATACATGTAAGCACTTATGTCATTACATGTGACATTTTTGAATCCATATAAATGAGCTGTGTTAACATTGCTGTCATTAATTGTCTCCAGGCTTATTCAAAGGATATCAGTTATGAAATGATTTCTTCTATCAATATATTGATAAGTGGTAGGCTTTCTATTGATCCCTTTGGTAAGAAAACAAATAAAAAACAAAAGGAACTAAACTGAGGAGTTTAATTGGACAATCGATTGCTAGTTTTCTCTTTTCTTAATTATCAATCGTTTATTTTGTCTTTTGACTATTGTACAGCATTTTTTTCAAATTGTCCCTGTTCCAGTTTCCAAGGAGGAAAAGAAACAGCTTCTGGGCTTTAATGTATATCCTGAATCTTTTGTTGTTTGAGCAAAAGCTATGTCACAGACAGGGGTGTAACAAACCTTTGTGCAAAGATTACTTTACTGTTGTTGTTTTTTGTTAGTATTTAGAATGTGTGATAACTTAATTCCTTGCTCTTGTATCATTTCTTTGTAGAACTGGTTGCCTTTATGCCCAGTGGGTGTTAAGTTTGGTTTCTTATTGTTACAGCATTAGTAGTCTGTATTGATATTTTGTTTAAATAAAAGAACAGAAAGGTTGGCAATCATCACAGGCTGCTTTTGTTTTGGGGACAAGTGGCTGTGTGGTGGAAAAATAATATCGTTGATGCCATAGGCATCACACTGTAGGAGTAAAGACTGGGAAAATGCCAGCAGTCAGGACTCAGTCAAGGTTATTAGAAGAAAAGATGGGGAAGAATTGATGTGATGCAAATATTGACTTTCTATTAATTGCATCATTGATTAGAGACATTGTGGAATTAAAAAGTGTCCACTTGTGTGCTTCTGTAGTAAAGTCTTTGCCTTTTGGTGTTTAGTATTAAACTTTACACTATGATTTCATTGCTTTCCTGTGGCAAACAGGTCAACTTGCCAATGTTTAGCTTCCTAGTTTCATGTCCTTCCTTTCTTTGTCTCTTTTGCAGTGTACATGGGTCCAATTGCCTTTTAGTGTATCTGTTGTAATGGCCTCATTTTACCCTGGTTTCATTGCCTACTGGTGTTCCTCAAGAAGATACCTTATCACCTCTAATGTCACAAGTAGATTTTCATGAGCCAATTTCCCTCAGATTGGCTTTAGCAAGAAAGCCTATTCTGATGTCAATGCCATCGATTATAACAGCAATTGCCCTACAGTAGATAAGTAGCAGTAAATAATATTTATCAAGCAGATTTACCTCTTCATCTCTACTGAAGCCAATTTCCTTGTGTGTCGATTTGCTCTTATAGAGTTGGAGGGCAGTCAATATCACAACGATTTGTAGCCTTATGCTTTGTGTTGAATGGTAATTTAATTGACTCCCATTTTGTAAGTGGGAGACAACTGAGCCTGCAAAGGAAATCCAAAAGATGTCTGGAATCATTATGATTTACTCTATTAAGTTGCATGTTGACAACAATTTTAGAATTTTGATTTTTGTTTGTGACTTATCAATGAAAAAGGAAAATGAACTATTCTTCAGCTTTAACTGACAAGTGACTCATTCATGTTTTAGACCTAGATTTATTCAAAATTATTTTCATTTGTGGGAATTTCTTTTTGTAAAAACTTCATGAAAAGAATTTAGATGATTAGTGACAAAGTACACGACTTCTTGACTAGCTTACAAAGTACTAGTACTAAATTGTAAGCCTTGTGCAATGGTGGCAACAGTCCAGTATGTAGAAATGTGATGGACCCAGTCTTGTTATGTGTAGGTTTCAGTTGTTGAAGAGTCCTTTAAATGCTTTTGTATGAGAACCCAGCTGGCCATTAACTGTGAATGATAGACTGTAACATTACCTAAGCTATTATTGCTTTGTGGGAAATTATTCCTTTAGGATGAATTCTCCATGCAGCAATGTAAAAACCACCATACAACTAGAAAATGTCAATGTAGAAAATATTCATAGAACTTTACTAACTGTGGCAAGATGTGGCCCCCTTGAGAGCCTCTAGGTTAGGGCCCCTGACTGACAAAGAGATGACAAGCCCATTAATTTCAGTGTTGTTTCTGATACCGCTAATAACAAGGACTATATCCACAGGGAATTGAATCGTCATGCACAAGAAATGAAATGAAAATAGCAGAAATGAATTAGCAAATAGGATGGGAAAGCTTTCAAGCACTTGTAGAAATAGCGACTCATGATATATATGCTATTGCTTACAATGTGTTGTATGAAAGGGAGAGAAAAAACACTGAGATATAGATTATTTTGAAGTGCTATTGTTTTTTAAAAGTTCCAAACAATGGTTCCCTTTTTTTATGATATGAAACTCTGCTACCAGTTTGAATGAAGTCCAAGGCAGGTGTGTATATATACCATTGAACAAATTGTAAAAATGACATTTCAGTTGATCCACAGATGGAAAGCTTATTTTACAGGCAACGGCTTTAGTAAATTTGATTGGACTTGATAACTATAGTATTGATTGTAATGAGAAAAATGCCAACAGGTGTTTTTTAATTGGGTAATGGAAAATCTAAATCAAACTGTTCATAATGCTCCAAGAAGTGATCAAGTATGGAAATGTCATTAGAATTGGGAAACCTATACACTGACATGTGCTGAATATGGAAATGCTAGAAAATGAAAGCTTTAATAGGAAACTATTGATTGTCTGTTTTTGTTGTTCTAGAATAGAGAAGATGAATGGAATAAAAAGAAGTATATTGATGAATTCAATATCAGCAATCCCTTCAAACTGTTAAAAAGTAATTGGATTCCATATCGAAATTTCCTGGAAAACATTGTCATACAAGTAACCTAATTCTTTTTGCAAACTCTTCCACTGTGGAAATCCTTTAAGCCTAATTTATGAAGATGTTTGAAAATATTTTTCTTATTTAAGATAAGTGCATAAAAAGACAATTACCATCCTAAGTATGGAATGGTGTCAACTTGGGTCAATAGTTGGTCAATGTCATTGTCTATTTAAATGTTTGACAATTGCAAATGACAGAATATTACCTTGTTAAGAAAAACACCTTAGTTGTTCCCAATGATAGCCATTGATTCCCATGTATCCCCATTGTCATAGACAGCAAGCAGTTGGATCAATTCTCAGATATTTCATGTTGTATTTGTTTGGTTATGAGGACAAGCTGTGTATCTTGTTTGTTGATATACTTTGTGTTCCTCTCAATATTCATAAAAAGGATCACATTTTATTGCCATTCTTCCTTAGAAATTGGTGAACAGTGTTAACTTGATCAATAGGCCAACTTATTGAAGCAATTATACTGCTTAATCTTGGAAAAAGAAGTTGTAATCTAAGCATTATTTATTATCAAATAGTTGACCTTTCTCAGCTCCACCCCCCCCTTTCCTAAAGCAATTTTATGACTTTCTCCTACATTAATGACTAGATTGACACTTCTGTAAATTATGGTTGAATATCTGTCTAGCAATGAGGTGTCAAGTGCAAATATTGATGTGGAAAACATTGAAATGTTTGATATTGGCATATTTTTGTGATGAAATGGATCAAAAAATTCATGACCTGATACAGAGAATTGTAAAACTCTTTGAAATCTGACTAGTGGAATTTAGTCCCTTGTCATTTGAATCCAACTCAGAGCACCTCTTATACATCTGAGGTGATTTATAGCTCGAGGAAAAAGCTTTGTCAGGGGGAGGAGAGGGATTTAGACATTCAAAGAAAAGCCTTTTTTTGAGAAATATTGTCTTGATGTTGTGTTAAAAAAAACAATCTTATGAAAGCTAGATTGGCACATGTCTTTCCAGGCTTTCTATATAGGTTTGTGGTTCAACTCAACATTTTAAGTGTCATTTTGCTTTAAAGTGAAGATTTAAAAAAATAATCAGAATTGACGAGTATTGGTAAAGGGAAACAGTCATTTTGAACTGTTCCTGTTTTATAGAGACCACATTGAATGCACACTTCCAGAAAAATTCCCAAATTCATTTTTCTTTGCATTGATTCCTTTCTGCAATATTTAGCAATCCATTCATATTGTCAAATATGACTAATGCTTCGTCCTGTTGGAGACAGGCTTATTAAGGGAGTTGACCTAAATTCTTAGAAGCTTAAGGATTTTCATTTAAAGTCCTAACTTGTCCTTTCAGTACTGTAGACTCTGCTTATTTATTTTTTCATTTTCCAAGCCATTTGGTATCTTGTATACAGACTCAGTTGTGTTATTTTGCTAATTTCTCAGGTTTTACTGTTAGCTCTATTTCACTTTCATTGCGTCTTTTCCCTGTGTTGCTCCTTTATCCTTGCTTTTTACAAAATTTCTTTAAGGTGTCTTTCTGTTACTAATTTTGGAAGAAACTAAGAAGTCACAGTTTGGGCAGTTTGGAAGTTCTATGAATACATCCTTTTGGCAATATTGTGTAGGCACCATTTTGTGGGCCTATGAATGCATCATTTTGGTAATATTATGAAGGCACCATGTTGCCTATATGTTATGCTTTTATTGAATTTCATCTGCAATGATAGATGGTCCAAAGAGCTAGTCTTGACATTAGCTTCAATGAGAGAAGTGCCATTACAAGCTATAGACTGAGATATTTGGATTTAAGATACTCCAGTTCTCCTATTTCTTTCATTATTTAAAAATCATGCATCTGCATCAAGCAGAAATCATCTCTCATTTGAAGACTCAATCTTTTCAAGGGAAGTAGCATTAGTGTTTTGAAACAAGTTTTATAATTATGTCACTGAGAAATTGTTAAAATGAGAAATTCTATTGTGATAAATGGGTAAAAATTAGATCACAGAAGATACTTATGACCCTCAGTTTTAGTGCTTTTTTATAATTACAAATGTTCTCACAAATTCACATAGAATGGAATTGTTTTTGGGTGGAAGAATATAGGTCTGTAGTTTGGGCTCTGACAGAATGTTGGACCCTCGTATGTGACCTAGTAGAACTTTGTCTTCCTTTATTCCATTTGCTGGAATTGTGAAAAGCCCACTTTGACAGATTCATGGGGTGCTTCCTTAATAGAGATGGAAAAATGATGTTAGGTAAGAGACACAATTGAAATCTTGTTCAATCAAGCGTGGCAACGTAAAAAGCAGCTTTTAGATAACATAGAACACTATTCAATCTCGATCATTAATCTATATCTGGAAAAAAAAATCGTCTTGCTGGGCATGCTGTGGTTAAGTATGCAGAATCCTTTCAAACCTCTAGACTGAATAGTTTAAAGCCACTAATAGCTTGTCTCTTGAAGTCAGGAGGAAAAAAACCCATACATGGTAACCATTGAGATTCTTTCAAATTCAATCTGAGATTTTCTTTCTAAAGCATTTGAAATTGGGAGTGTTTTGTAGGATCTAAAGCTTTGACAGATCCTCAATGTTAGCTTGAAAAACACCACTCTATACTGTTTGGTGTGAAGACGAGGGGTTAAAGAGTGGAGTAAAAGGCTTCTCTGTGCCATTGATTGCAGACATGGATAATGCTTGGCACTCATTGCTGGGAAATTTGCAGTGAATTTGCTGTTTTATTTCTTAATTAAGCAGGTGTAATGAAAACAAAGAGGGCCTTGAAGTTTTTGTAGGTTTTTGAGATTTGGTATTTTTTTGTAAAGTGAATTGCTACTTTGAAATCCTATCCTTAGCGATTTTTTCCCCCTTTGAAGAGGATGATTTATCATTGAATATATGCATCTTGGCATTTATTGTAACATTGTGGGCTTTTGCTGTGGTTGCAGAGACAGAATTGTCTCCAATGATATTTGGACTCTCATTTGTCTATGATTGGGGCTTCACTCCTATGCAGGTGCAACAAAGGATATTGGCAAACAACTTCATCAAAAATTAAAGAAGAAAAAAAAGATATGAGCAAGACTGTTTATAGATTAAATGAAAGTCTGCTATCATCTCTGTGTCTTGTTTTGATGGATGGGTGCATCTGTTTTCATTACACTTTAAACTAGGAAAAGATTAAACAATGACTATCATATGGGGGTTGTAGGGAAATAGGAAAGATTTGGGGATAACCTGTGTAGGAGTAGAAGGGAAAGGGAAGATTAGACAGTAGGGAATGGGAATAACCTGTATGGGGTTTTAATCAAAGTGAAAAGAAGTTAAATCGAAATCAAATGGGATGAATTTCGGGTAGATAAAATGTGAAAAAGCAAAATGTGACATCATTTATTCATAGAACATCCATCTTTATTGTCCATGGTTCTGTCTTTCATAATGAGAAAATGTTAAACTACTGTCTTTACTAGGTTTCCTAAGATTAATTGCATCAGTTATGATGAATGGGTTAATCGGTCTTAATCCAGAGACCTGTCTATTTGGGATTCTAATAAAAATCCTCCCTTGTTTTTGTGCTATGTTTAATTCTGATACAAATCATTCCATTTATCCAGATAATCAGTAAATCTTCAATAATAGTTCATTATGAACTGCTTATACAACGATATCTGCTTTATCCAGCAAAATATAAATGAAAGGAGTGGTAGGATATTTAAGAATATTACAGCGGTTCTGTTGGGTGGTTTAGTTTGTCCACTTTTGAACACAACTTGACTTGGCTTTTGTTTCTTTTGTTCCTTCATCAATTGTTTGTTCTGGTTGGTATTATTTTTGTCTAGTGAATAGTTTTAAGTAGATGGCCATGCTTTGAAATGTTGTGAATTATTCAAAATCAATGCATCCATGTATAAACAATTGATGAAAAGAGAACACTACCCTAAGTTTTATGGACTGGAATGTTCGATAAAGTGTTTGAAATATTGAAAAGATATTAAAAGACTATTGACATAAAGTCCATAGAAAATTGTAAAAGAAGACAATACAGGTATTTAGAATTTATATCAAAAGGGAACAAAATAGCCTCATAAAAAGAGTGAATGATGTCGTAAATGTTTGAGAAGGCATTGCCTTAATGTCCTCTAAGGACAACTTTTGGAGGATATCACCACCTCGGGTATGCAGTGGAATGTGAAATAGATAGTCCCTATACATTTTATGCAAGCTTTGAGACAAATTCAAACTTGATCAGTAAATGATAAACCTGTTTGTTGATGAAATATGTAATAGGAACAAATTGGTGCTTTCCTTGGGGGAGTGTAGTTTTACACAAGCTATATGCCATATCACAGCCAAGAAACCCCTTAGGAGCCTCTGGAGGTACCCCAAATGCTGCCATCTTGGATTTGTAAAGGTGTGATTGATGACTAGGAGATGGAACGGGGGTAATTCCACATGAGCTAATCCAAAAACAATGGGAGTTGGAATGACTAGAAATTTCTTGTTGATCTCCTGGCTATTGTCTTGGGCAGTCTGTATGCATGTTTTATAGATGGCCCAATCCCCAAAAGCTGTTCCAAGCTAAATTGTATGAGGTTGGAGGAAAAGCCATAGAGTTCTAGAGTTCATAACAAGTTGACTGATGAGTTTGACTATCTGCATGCATGTCATTGTTCTCTTACTCCCATAGATACTGTAATAACAATGCTCTACAGATATACTTTGTAACAGTTTGTCAATTGAAATGCTGTTTTTATGAATGCTTCCTCTCAATGCCTTTTGTGAAAGAGCAATGAATTATGTAGGCTTCTGTCTCCTCCGTGAACTCAGGCTTTCAATTAGTGGACATTTTCTATAGAGCTCATATAGAAAAGTTAAAATTTGCTGCAATTAGTCCAAGTTTTTGTTTGGGTGACAAAGGATTAATCTATATTTCATTGTGAAACAATTGTTAGAATAATGACCAATCACCTAAGATTAATAAGGTATCAAAAGAATAAAAGACTTGTAGGATGTGAGCAACTATTTACTCCCTCCTCCAGAGAATCTTTCATTTGATGTGAATTAAAAGCATTCTTCTTTGACATTGATCTTTCAAATAACATTCATTTAACAACATCTTGGAATTTTCTTTAAAAAGAATGTGAAGAAGTAACCACTTTTATTTTGTTTTGTATTTTCAGAACACTTTCATATTTTTGTTGGAGACCTTAGTCCAGACATCGAGACTCATCAGTTACGAGAGGCATTTGCTCCATTTGGAGGAATATCGTAAGTATTCTTGAACCACTCAAGCCTTTTATGCTGCCACTAATTGTAAAATGATCTAACATAGCTAGAAGAAATGTGTGGGGACCATCATTAAAATATTAAAGAAGATTATAACGGTTGTTCTATTGATTTCGTAAAGGATGAAAACGACCTTAAAAAAATAATAACCAACCACTTCCACTAATTCAGTTGTGTTTCATTCAATGTTGAGACGATTACAAAAACACACAAGGAATTCAATATTGAGTGTGGAAAGGTCAGTATCTATGAGGAAATCCTGCCATGAGATTAGTCAAAACCAGGACATCTTATAACCAGACTTTATAAACTATTTCTATGAAGTATTGATTGACTTTGGGCAGGTAGAACTGATAGAGTTTACTGCCTCGAGCATCAGACATACTTTTAAATGACTTGGATGAGCCTTTGAAATGATTTCTAACTTTCAAACATACCACATTAAAAAGATCTAAATGAAAGATAAATATCTACAGTAAAAGTTCAATCTTTTAGTGAACAGAATTGACAATGGGATAAAAATGCTAAAAATTGAAGTAGACAGATTTCACATGAATCTTTTATGTGTGTTTTTTTGTTGTCAGATGTTAAGGTAAACTCATGAATGATATAAGAAAGGATCATGGTAATGTTGTTGGAATTCTACCTGACTGAAAATGGGTTATATCAAACAGTTTAAAATAATGATTTTAAAATGGACAAATAACTGGAGTTTTGTTTTAATGTTGCAGTGTTTCAATGCACTGACTAGGCTTTTACATAAATGGGCAGATGCCTGTTGATAAAAAGCTATATGTTTAAAAAAAACAGCTATCGTTGTCGGTTTGCTTTTGGAGATGATCTGAAGTTAAAGAATCATGTATATGGAAGGTTTATAGCTAGCCAAAAAAATGGCATGGTATGAAGCAATTAGATTTTTCCTATTAATAGGCAAAGCAATCATATGGAAAGTGACAAAAGGTTTTTATTGGCTTTACCCCATCACTATTTGCTTAGTTTCCATTTGGTTTGTATGGGGAGGAGCCTGGTTTGTTATTAATCCAAACATGAAATTCCTGGCTCTGGAAATTTCATCTTTCCAATAACATTGATCTGAGAATAGTTCCAATTTCCTGACAAAAAGAGCCATTTAAACTATGCAATTATCTTGCACTTATTGGAGCACTACCATTTGGAATGTATCATGTTGAAATACCAGTTAAATATTTGAAGTCTTTTTACAATCCTAAAACAGATTAAGTCTTTAAAAAAAATCTTTGTTTTAAATCTTTTTGGGATCCAGCTGGCTCATGGATGATTGATTGTATTAAACAAACAAAAATGGGTCATGGAAAATAGGAGTTTTATCCCATTGAATGTCCTTTGACATTAAAAAATAAAAGCAGTGTGCTTAGAGAAATTGGACTGATACAAAGACATTCTTGTATCCGCATCTAGATGGCATATCTTGCTCTATGAATTTACTCGATTTTGGCGACGGAATTCAAGTAGAGGCTGATATTGATGAAGATTTGTGATAAGTAGCTTATGGATCAGAGATGGTTACTCTGGATAGAGGAGGATGAAGTTGATGAAGTTTGAAAATATTTTGCTGAGCACTGTGAAAGCATTTAAATGCTTTGTGTTTCATTGCCAGGAAGTTATGTTGAGTTTCGTTTGAATTTTCAATAGTTTGAAGCATACAGCCAGTTTGTGTCCCAAATCCCAATGATGTATTTTCTTAATTGTTGACAGGTTGTTTAATTCAAAAGAGATTAAATGAAAAGAAAAGTTTAGATTTTTAAAATACTTTTAGATTTAAACGATATGATCCTACATTAGCTTGTGGACTTGCTTGTGTATGACCTTTGCAATCGTCTTCCATTAAAAAGATGATGAATTGATTGAGAACCCTGCCCATGGAATCCTAGATTAATGACCGTTGATGGTGAGATGACTGTGTACTGTTCTCTAAGCCAAGTAATCTTCATTTAGTTTGAAGAAGAAGGCAGTCTCCATTTTGATGTAGACACAGCTAGCCGAGCAAGACATAATGTGTCCCTGGGGAATCTACTCTTAAGTCACTGCTCCTTTTGGTCTAAATATGCTACAAATTTGGGTTTTGTGATAAAACTTCTCAGTCTGGGTCCTGTTTGGCAGTCCATTTGTTGGACTGTGGCACAAGTCATGTACCTTTGGGTTGACCCCCAAACCTAATGGCTGACCTGATGGAGTTGACCTTTTAAGGTCTTCCAGTGTCATCCCATCCATTGTTTCCAAGTCAGTGATATCGCATTTGATGTTTGAATTACCATGTCTTTTTTGATTTGAATCCAGCCATGAATTGGCAAAAATCCTAATAGACTTGTGTTTTCATTGATCGGTCCGCTTGATTCTCACAATCAGATGAAAAAATCAAATGTAAAGGACTCCCGTCTCTTTGTTACGGGAAGGATAGAATGTGTAATGGTCTGATCAGGGGGAAAAAGCCTTCAATTTTCTATACTTGATTTCGAAATGTATCGGATAGTTAGGCCCAGGGGGATCAAAGGTTTTGACACTGGCCACTGTAGTGCAGAAATGAAAAGTTTTATTCAAAATACAATGGTTAGTTTAGATAACTAAAGCTAGGTTACCTTGAGAAGAATTTTACAAGTCAACATTGCAATTCAAGGGATTCATTATACAAATACTGATTGGGATTGAAATCAAAATTTGAGCTTTACTGTAAAAGACAAAGGCATTGACTCTACAATTTGATACCAAACAGAAAGTTGAGTTCGAAAAAAGACTAAACATAGTGACTTAAATTTGTATCAAAAATGTTTGCAAGGAAGAGAAAAAGTTGTTAAAACAGAAGATCTAGGGTCGCCTAATTTGATCTTGTTCTAGCTTAGTGAGATGATCTCCTATTCTCCATAAGTGTAGGGTGATGTAAATGAGTACTTTAGAAGAGCTGAAATTGGTATAATAGCATCATGTTCCAGGAGAATATATCTCATTTAGCAAAAGACTTTAAGCCATGGACTAATGAATCGTGGGATGGGCACACTCATGAAAATTTCATTGAAGAAAACAAATGGGAAGATATTGAAATCCCCCTCCGTGTGTTAAGTGTTGTCATTCTGGAAACCTCATAAACGGTAATGAAAATTTGATGAAATTGAAATGAGGACTTTTTGCACTTGCATCCGCTCGTAAAACAATCTCCTACATTAAAGTATTTGAAAATGATTAATAGACAATCTTCTAATAACTCAACTCACTGTGGAAATAGACATTCTTAATTTATTGAATTGAAAAGCATAAATAATTAAGAGAAATTTTGCTTGGATAATTTTTAATTGATCAGAAATGGCCAGTGGAGTAGTCTTGGTTTTTTAATCAAGTTTAACATGCTCCATAACAAGTAGACTATGTTGATGTTTACATGGTAACTAATTTATTGGCTCAGGCCTGAGCTATATCAATTAGTGGAATGAATGATTTCTCTGTGTCAACATTATTAATAAAAAGCCAGTACCTGTTGACTCATTGTTTGGACAAAATTATGTCCATGTTCATATCAATTGGAACTTGGCATAGAACATAAGTGATATTACATACAGACCCCTTTCTCTCAATTGTAAAATTGAATTCTTATACAAGGGACATGTTGGGACTCGTTTTGTGATCAAATTGTGGTATTATCTCAGGATGTGTTTTGTTAAAACACCCACCCTTTTTCATTTTGTTTGATCTACTTCTTAATTTTTGGGGTACTCACTTGTCTTGACAGGTCTCTGGTTGGATGTTGTAAATATTGACAAAACAAATCCCGCAAACTTTCTACATTTATTATGGAAAGACAATATGGGGACAATTCAAGGACAGCCTAATTTAGATGTTTGAAAGCTGGCTTGAGAGTTATTTTGAAAAGAATGTTAAAATCAAGAACATTAAGATATGAGAATTGTAATATTATGTGTTAAATAATGATTTTTATCAGAGAGGTGCCATGGGTGTTGTAGCCAAAATTTATACAGCCTGTGTTAGGTATCTTGAATTTTTCATGGGTTGTTAGTAAATCAAGCAATTCCCAAGATCAATCTTGGCATTTTACAGGCCATTTGTAGACATTTTATGGATGAACATACAGGACATGTGAACTAGATTTATATAGAGAAAAGAGTTCCAATTGACTGCATGGCAGTAAAAGGGTTGGAAAGGGGGGGGGGGGGGTTGTCTTTGCATGGCTTAGTGAAGACTGAAAGTGCTAAAGTGCCAGTATAGTCTGAGTTATAGATCAATTATTACAGATCCCTGGTGTGAGATTTGGTTTCACCTCTATGTAATGGTAATGCAAGATAGAAAGGATATTGAGTTTTCACAAGCAGAAAACCTAAAACTGGAGGTTTAATAAGACGGATTATTGGCAAGATTCGCAACAGACTTTTGTTAAAGCATTGTTAAAATTGACATGACTTTTCATTAGATAAATATACTAGTACTCATCATGTCATGTTGTACTGCTTTATAGGTAAATCTTCAAAAGTCCAATCTAAGAACCTTGGTGTAGAGTGATCTCTAATGTCTGAATAAAACCTAAACCCACATCAATGCAGTTCAGTTTATTTGGACTTCAATTTACCTCAGTTTCAGATGATAACATGACATGTTACAAACCAATAGTATCTTCTGACGATACTTTCTAATAACATGTATTTTCTTTCAGGTTTATTTTTAAACAATTCTTTCATTTTATTGTATGCGATGTGATATTTTTTTAATGTTAAATTGACGTCTGACTGGTTTGACATGCAGTAAGTCTACAATGACTGCTCCCTAAGGTAATGCTTTGATACCCTTAAATATAAGGACAGGAACACGTAAAGGGTCTCTCTCCTTGACAACTTGAGAGTAAACATAATGAACCATTCTGTGTTTTTTTCTCCTCCATGAATACAGCTGCCTTGAAATTGGCGTTCCATGAGGTGGATCCTATTCCTGACTCATCTTACCACCATCCTACTACCAACAAATAAAGTGTGGCATAGACAAGCTATGTATGCCATTTCATTCATTTTTTCATTCATTTTATTTGTTTTTTTATCTTGTTTATTTTGTTTATATGTCATTCTTTGATCTTTCATACTTCCCATAGATTTTTTGTCCCCAAACGAATTATTTGTTTTTTCTCTTTCTATATGCCTTGTATATATACAAATACTTACATCCTTCATAACTGGATTTCATATCAGGACAAATCATATCAAATCTAGCTATGAACCACTGAATGGACTAATGAATGCAGCCCACTTTACACCAGAATCGATGATAAATAAAGCAAAATAGTAAAAAATATCGAGTCCTTTTGCCCCTTTTATGCAAATACCAGTCTTCCTTCTGGTGTTAATTTTTCAATTTCTGTCTCCTGAGGGTTTTTTCTCAACTGTTAACTCAGGTTTTCTATTGAGCTTGTCACAAAGAGTTTATAATCGGGATCAGATAAAAATACTAGAATTGGACTTATATCAAATCTAGGATCACTTTAGTCACTTACAATTATTATCCATCCATTGTTCTTAAATCTTTTCTACATTTTATAATGATGTTTGTATAAAGACATAAATTTTTGATCATTTTCTTTAATTCTAATATTTTTCTCTAGAGATCTTGCATTTGATGGTTTTATGCTAATGAAGTATTTCATTTTAACAATTTAATCACAATTTCTTGTCTTTTTTCAAATCTTTTTATCTTCATTATATATATTTATAGATCTGTTTTACTTCAAATTTTCTAATCGTAGAAAAAAGAAAAGTTTCCAAAAAATTCCAAAAATTAATTTGAGAAATTATGAGACAAGCCTGTGTGTTCTTTTCTTCTTTTTTTCCTTATGATTTATTTAAATGCAATGCTTTTATTTCTTGGTAGTAGGACCTCTGCCTAATGATATGTTTAACCATATTATATCAAAGTTTTACAGATTCAATTAGGAATCAAGTGAAATGAATCTGAAATATTTTATCTATAATATCGTCATTATGTCATCAGACATGCCCCCCCCCCCCCCATCCCTTTTTTTCTCATTGAAGGGTAAAGTGGGTTGGTTTGATCCCAACTAGAAAGAAGGGTAGAAGCAATATAAATGTGTCCCCTGGGAGCCCTAGCCAGACCTGTCTTATGATTTAGGTATGTGATTTTTCTCCTGAAACCATGGCTGTCTTGCTGATAAGGAATTGAATGTATGCTTCTTCCCTACGGCATCTCTGGTCAGGAGAAGAATACATCTTACCTAGAACCTAAGAGAGACAAAACTAGAAATACACACGAAATAAGGGCATTGCTACCAGGACAAGGTAGTATACATGTAAAAAAGATCCCATTTATTATGTTATCCATGAATTGAAATAACTCACTTAGGGACACCAACACCATTGCATTTGTATTACCTTGTCCATTACAATTTTTCCACTTTTTTTTAGATGTTTGTGCTAGGATGTATAGTAGATGTGCAGACTTTATATATTTATGTATATATTTTTTTCCTTCCTATTTTTAAGGTTCTTTGTAAATCTCCAAATGACAGACTGACAAGAAAATATTAGGGTATTTTTAATATCTTTAGCAAGTCTTATACTATACATATATGTATTTTTTAAGATGTGAATTTGATTTGGAATATAATGTCCCTATGAATTCTCGATAGGACTGGTCTTGGTTTGAAAATAGAAAAAGGTCCCAAGTTATTTGACTGCAAACAAAAGCTTCTCCACTTACATGCAATGCAATCTGTGGCTTTGCTTTCCTTTTTATTTGTAAGAATGTCTGTCTGATGACAAGCCAGGCTTTCTAAAGCTTAAAACCAAAACTACAGACAATACTAGAAAGTTTATGAACCACAAAATGGATTCTTAACCTCATCTACGACAGAACATGATCTCCTGTGATTTATGGAGATATCAAAATGACTTTGGGGGCTTTGGGTAGAAGATAGTGCTCCAAGCTGGATGCTGGAACACAATTCATTTCTTCTTTTGGCTGTGGTTTAGATTATTCAGCTTTGCATTATATTTTTTCTAGATTTTTCTCAAAGTATTCAAAAACAAAGTTGAATGCCTTTACTTTTTTTTATGATTTCCTGTTTTGGTTGACAGCCAATGTTAGATTTTACAATGCCAACACTTTATATTGCGTTGAAAGAGGAAGTAGAGGCCATGAATTTACTGGGAAAGCTTTGAGAGCTAGCCATGTGTGACTTCAGTCAACTGTGTCAAATCCAAAAAATATGTCCCACATAAAGAATAATCATTGTCTTAGCCTTTGGTATTTCCTTAAAGTTTCTAGGAAATGTTGTTGTTGTCAAGTATTGAAATCTGTCACAGTTTTGTTAGTCAAGTAGTTACTTCAAATACTTTATAGCAGATAATTTTGGATAAGCTTCTACTTGCATTGGGTCTCTTATTGATTAGGATTCCTTTTCTGGCTGTTAAAATTACAGTTTTGTTAGAAGCCCAATCAATCTTAAAATAACACCTTGAAGGCATACAGATAACTCCCTGATGGAAAGAAACACCCCAGGAAAAAGTCAATCCTAACATTGGATTTGTACTTCTTGTTATGATAATGGGGTTTTGTCTTCTGATCAAAATGAAATTGAAAAAAAAAAAGCCATCTAAAAAAAATCTCATGAAAACTTGTAGATTGATCAACTTTGATCCCTTGTTTAAGACACTAGTTTTTTTAAATGCTTTTTTTAATGTAGTTTCCTGCACTGTTGAGAGTTAATTGAAGAGCATAAAATTGTCATAAAATGATAAATTCTTTGAAATTCCATCCATCCCTTCAATCAAGAACTCTCATATTTCATTACTGGGAGAAATTAAACACATCTCTGCTAGAAAAAAAAAGTTGAAATGACATGGAGTGATAAGCAAGCAATTCAGAAATTATTCCAGATAAAAAAGAAAGAGATTGAATCCAGTTATTGCTGCTGTATTGTGAAGGCGGATAGATTTAATTGCATTAAAATGTAGTTCACTGGGTTCCAGGCTTCTACTCTTTGGCTAATGTAATTTTTATGTTCACTGTTGAATTATTTTTAATATGCCAATTCAAGCTACAGCTGACTGGGCAGAGAGCTATGTGAGAGACCCACAATGGAAAGAATCAAATAAGCAAAAGTGTGAACTGGTAATCTTGGGAAAGAATACCGTCCCATTTAAATTTCTCATTCATTGACATCCCTGAAATTATGACACACAGCTATCAAGTTAGGGAATAGAATAATTATGTTTATGCTATGGCCTAAGATTGTGGTTTTTAATTGGTTTGCAAATGCCAGTTACATTTCCATTGACAAAGTGCAGATTTCAAGATCAACTTTGTCTTCAATTCTTACAAGAATTTCTATGTGACAAAACTCTGATTACTTCTGCAAATCTATTATTCCTTTGTACTAATTCTTTTTCTTATTTTTCTATTTTCTTCTATAGAGATTGCAAGATAATTCGTGATCCACAGACCTTGAAGTCAAAGGGCTATGGTTTTGTGTCTTTTATCAAAAAAGAGGTAAGTCATTCCTTCTTATCAAGATCTCAATTATAATCTACTAGTCATAGTTTGACTAATGGTCAAACTGGTCAAAACATTTGCTGCAATCTGAACACAATGACGAACAGACACTCCAAATCCCTATTTTCTAGCATGACAAACAGCCCAATCATAACCCTTTCAGTGTCAGTCTGGCCCTAGTTCTAACCAACCATATCAGGCTTTGCCTTGAAAATGCTACAATATTTTAGGTTAATTCAGTTAGAAATAAATGCAACATTTTTTGTAAGGAGGTCTAGTTCCCCAATGGACCCTTCTAGTTCAGTGGATAATAAACAGACTCCTTACTTGAACAGCCCAAATTCCATTAGCATGTTGTCCAGCCATTCTCTAATTCAATTAGCCCAGCATATGTCATAGACTTGATGAAATTAAATGTTACTTATGCAGCCATGAAAAATTGATAGTGTAGTAATGGTATTACATTTCTTAGTTTATTTCCCTGGTGTATAATATTTGAATTGATTCAGTATTTATGACCAACAATCTCACTAGTATAGATGTTATGAAAACCGAGGTATCAAGTCATAGCCTTGCAATACACCCATGGCAGAACCTGACAGATTGTCATACCAAGTTATGTAAAATTGTTTATTAAAGGTTTATATAAAATTTTATTGGGGTTTTATTGTCTCTTTTTAATATTCAAATTCTCTTCAATGTGACTGTTGTTAGGGCTGTTTTATTTCCTTGTAGAAGAAAAACTCTTTGAATTAAACATGTGTCTTTTACGGGAGGTCTGGAATTCAATTATGGATTCCTACCCATTATTTCTAGAAGACATGAATGACCAGCTCTTATCTTTTTGTAGAAGGCCTTTCTAGTTAGGTAAATGGCATCTTCAGTGTGAGGATTGAATGAATGACCCCTGTTTTATGGGCCAGACATCTTTCTAAAAGAACAGTTTGCCATGGCACAATTTCTGTAGGGTTTTAGTACTTTGGATTGAGATGTTAGCAGCTTTGAAGATCTATTTTCCAAGCTTTTTTTCTTTTTCACAGCTAGGATTGATGGTTGACTTTGGCTGATTGATAGCAAGTCCCTTGAAACAATATGTTCATCTGCTTTGTTTATTTACTGTAGGTTGTCTGGTGCTATCTGAAAGCTTTAATGAAATAACACAATGAATTTTTCATGGCCCTACAGACAGCGACGACATATCAATGGTTACAGATGAGTCTGAGCTCTTACTTCAAGAGAAATCCTGACTCTTTGAAGATCTAGTCAACCTCTTTCCAATACACAGGATTAATCGATATAGAAAAGATTGAGATTTATCATCCAGTCAGATAAAAGAAATA